>JAQGBT010002956.1:0-21619 GCA_034698585.1 Disparrhopalites patrizii | reverse complement strand
CTATATTTTTCTCTTTCTCTTTTATTTCTATATTTTTTTCGTTCTCTTTTGCTTCTATATTTTTCTCTTTCTCTTTTGCTTCTATATTTTTCTCGTTCTGTTTTACTTCTATATTTTTCTCTTTCTCTTTTATTTCTATATTTTCCTCTTTCTCTTGTATTTCTATATTTTTCTCTTTCTCTTGTATTTCTATATTTTTCTCTTTCTCTTGTATTTCTATATTTTTCTCTTTCTCTTTTATTTCTATATTTTTCGCTTTCCTTCTCTCTTTTATTTATGTTTTCTCTTTCTCTCTGCATTTCACCCTCTGTCTCTTTGCTCTGTTTCCACGTTTTTGCGCTTCTCTCTCTCTCCCTTTTTTTCTCGTTGCGCTTTTCTCTCTCGATCTTTTTCTTTGATATTTTCTCTATCTCTTTTGGTTATCTTTTTGTCTCCATGTTATCTTTCTCTTTCCTCTCTGTCCCTCTCTATTCTGGTTCTCGCTCTATCTCTCTATGCTCTCCTTCTGGCTTTCTCTCTCTTTGCTCTCTGTTTCTCCCTCGGAACTCATTTATTCTATCCGTTTTTCATCTCTGCCCTCATTCTCTGTCTTTCTCTGCTATTCCTTTCTCTTTTTCTCTCTCTCTCTGCTCGCTTCCTCTGTCGACTCTCTATCTCTCTGCCTGTCTCGGCCTCATTCTCGCCCACTTTCACTGACTCCCAATGACACTTTCTTATATGTTTATCTACCTTCTAATTGCATTCCACGTCTCCATGTCACATGTATATTCTGTTCTTCTACATCCCTCCCTCTATATCCTTTATCAATCCACTTCTCTCGAAACACTCAATTCCGCATAAGACACGTCCCCTTGTCTCCCACATGGCGGGAGGACGAGGAATATTGATAATAATAATAACATGATAATAGCCGCTAACTCCCACACGCACGTTTGCTGTCAAATCCCAGGATATTAACCAGTTCTCAAGTGCATTATTATTGGTATGGGAGAAAAGATAGAATGAGGTGGAGGGGATGGATTTTAGTGTCTTTCCCTTGTTCATTATGGTTACTCCTCAATTCCTATACCTATACATTTGTGTATATACAACACTTCTTGTACTTAAGCCAACCTTGCGTGTGTCTTTCGAAATCATAAAATTTGGGTGGGAGAAAAAAAAACTTCTCAAAGATTCATGGATGACTTTTGTGTCACTATTTTGTGTTTGTTTTTTTTTCTGGCTGGTAAAACAACTATTACAATGTTAGTTTTATGACTTTTCCATTTATTCTAATGTATAATCATTGCCGACCTTATTCGTGAATGGACTTACCTATGTACATCCATATGGGCTTCCCTCAGAGAGGAGCGTGAATTTATGGGGAAGACCACACGTGCCGTGGGAATGCACGTGTAAAATACACAAGTGGATGGGAAGGTGGGAACAATTCCGGTTATAATCTCCCAATTTTTTTTGCCCTTGTACAAACAACCATATATTTTTTGAAAGGTGAAAAAAAAGGCAACAGGAGGAACAATATGGCCATACAAAAAAAAAAGGTAATGTAATAGTTTCTTCCACAAAAACCGCCAATCAACCAGTCAAAACCAAGTGATGGACTGAGAGCTTCCACGTGAAATGGTCTTCTTTCCCAAAGATATAAAGGAAGGGTGGAGTAGTAAAGAAAGGGAAAGAGAGAGAAAGAGAGTGAGAAACAGGAAGGCATACACACACCTTCGTTCAAAGGAAGAGAAAGCAAATGTGTATAAAATATTTACTTTGGGTGTTACTACAAAAAAAAAACAACATTGATGGTAAGGAAAAATAAAAACACCCGTACAAAAATTCCATTTAGAGGGGGATAGATCTTATGAGAAGAAGGTTGTGTAAAAAAATATAATAATAAATGATAGTAATAACAGAGCAAATACTACTGAGGAAAGGATTTTTTTAGGGGTTGGAAGAAAATACATTTGTCGTGATCATTTTACCCTTTAAAGGGGGAAAAATTACATCCTGCAAAAAAAAAGTACATGCTTCTATGTAAGTGTAAAAAAAACAAAAAGAGAGAGAGAAAGTCTTGGTCCAACTTTTTTTTTCCTCGAGGAAGTAAGGGGAGAAAAAAAAAGTTCTCTAAAAGCTTTGCACAAAAATTTGATGAATGGGCTTATGAGATGGAGGAAAATATATTTCCAAATGTGTTTCCACCTCCAGTACAACTTAGAGAGGGGGAAAAGGAGACAGAAAAAAATAAGGAGACAGCACAACCAGTTTGGGATAGTAAAAAAAATAACCAATGGAGAGCAAAAGGAAAACGAGGAATATCCACAGAAAAGGGTGAAGGGGAGAAAGAGAAATCCGGACAAAAAATGGAGAAGAGGAAAAAAGGATGAAGGAACGAGAAAAAAATTGGAGGAAGGCGAGTAATCAGTGAGAGCACGCGAGCCGACGATATGAGAGAGAGAGAGCAAGTGAGAGAAAAAAAATCTTTTGCACCACCATATTTTTTTTATGTATAAAAAGTCTGTGTAAAAAAATATTCGTGATCTTGTCATACCGACACTGAGAACGTAATTCCACATGTATGGAGCCTGACGAGACAAAATGAAGAAAAAAAGGTTTCAAACGAAGAAGTAAAACAATTTTTTTTTTCAAAAAAGAAATTACAATCTTTCAACTACATAGATGGAATGCTCATAAAAATGTTCATACCCGAACATATTCCAGCCCGCTTTTACTGTAGTTTTATACGGGTACATACATACATACATGCATGTAGTAGGAGTGGACAATTACATGTGATAGTAGGTGTGGCGGGAGTCCGTGAGGGGTAGGAGGAAATTAAATAGGGAGGAGGAGAGGGGAGATGGAGGGGAACATGGGAAATTAAAGGGGAGAGGGGAGGGAGTTTTTGGAGGAGGTTCCGAGACAGAAAAAATTAGAGGGGAGGGAGAGGAGCATGCGATTTCTCTCTTCCTCACGAAGCCTTAAACAAAAAGGCTCTGGATGCCAGGAATAAGCAATGCGGACGGGGAGTAAAGGAGAAAGAAATATAAATAGGGGAGAAAATAGAATAGAAAGAGAAAATGAGTGGAGGAATTCCAAAGAAAAATTAAACCATGAAAGAGAAATTTATTAATAAATTATCAGAAAGGTCGGAAACTACCCATGCAGCTAAAGAGTAAAAGCATTTCCACCAAACCAAGAGACAATAAAACAAAACTAAAAGCCACACAAATCCGGTGAGGAAATAGATAAATAGCACGAGGAGCAGCTAAACAAATTATAAAGAGACACCAATGCTAACTCTGAGAACCGATTAGAGTAACGATAAAAGACGAAAAATGTAGGCGAAAAACTAAAAAAAGAAAGCAAGAGAAATAGCTTCGGGAAGAAGTAAGAGAAAATAGTACGAGAAAACAAGGAGACACATTCCGAGAGGAAACACATGCGATTAAAGAGTGAGAAAAATGAAAAGGTAATTCAAAAAAAATTCGAGACAAAGAAGCACAAAAAAAATTAAAAGCAAAATTATAAATTTCGCAGAGAAAATCAGACGAAAACGACACAGAAAAGAATCAAGAGGAAAAATAAAGGAAAAGCAAGACAAAAAATACAGAGAGAAAACCGGACAGAAGAAACAAAACGAATGCACAACAAAAAAAAACAGAGAGAAAACCAGACAGAAAAAACAAACCGAATGCACAACAAAAAATACAAGATAGATAAACATAAAAATAAAGAGAAAGTAATTTTCATCAGTTATCTGCAGTTTTCCGGGAAGAAAAGGTCAGTGAAAAATTAAAAAAGAAGCAATTGGAATTAAACCGAGAAAAAATGCGGACAAAAATGAAAATGAAAAGCATCTAAAACATACAAAGAAAAGCACATTTAAAAAACCATGTAGAGAGGCCCATGTGGGGAAGCATATTAATAGCAAAAGTGAGAAAACCAACCAGAAGAAAACCAGGTAGGACACTGAAAGAAAGTAAAATGGGTAGCCAAAATAAAAAGTGTGGAGAAAGTAATCATGGAGGAAAGGGAGATGGACGGAGAAAGTGGGACGGAACAGGAAAAAGGGAAAAGAAGGGTTTGGATAGAGATTAGAAGGATGGAGGGGGAGGTGTAGAGATAAACGAAGGAGGGATGAGGAGGAAGGAAATAAAAGGAAACATTTTCCAGTTCTCCTCCGTCAGATAAAAACAAACACGTGCGAGACAGGGAGGAGGTGGAGTGCTGGAAACATAACAAAAAAAAGCCTTCCCCTACATACAATTGTACATTACATCCCCCCAAAAAAGAGTCGAAGGAGGGAGTGACAATCATGCACGTACCTGTCTAAGAAAATTATTAAATCCAAGTAACAAACAACAACAGCTGCAGCGTCGACATTTTTTTTCCACAGAGAAACAAAAATATATAACAAGATTTTTTTTTCCAATGAAAAGTAGGAAAGAGAAATGGTAAAGGAAAAACGCGGACGAGAAAAGGAAGACAAAATCATCCAACTAATTTTTTATAGCGTGTCGAATCTTATACGTCTCCCCGTACCTGACGTTGCATATCTGATCAAACTGAAATCTTAAGTAAAGTGGGCGGGACGAGGAGAAGAGATGAGAAAAAAAGAATACAAAGCCTTTTCCTTGGAAAGGAATAAGCGGAAATGTGGGTAGAATTGAAGGAGACAAAAAGAGGAGAAAGATATCTTTTTTCACCACCTCCGCCTCCTCAAGAGTTATGTGACAATTTCTTTTTTTTTTGTTTCATCTCTCTCTCTCTCTCACTTTCATACAAGAAGTGTATACATATAGTTATAAATGTATGTATATCCATGTATTTTTTTGCTAACGTGTCCATGAGTGTCGACACGTGAGGATGAATCATGGTATTTTAGGCTTATAAACAAAACTTTTTTTAAGAAATGGAATTCACCTTGGAATTGTCTAGAGACTTATTATATTATATTATATGTATGTATATAATATGTATACATGTGCAATTTTTCCCTCTCTGTCTCTCTCTCTCCTTCCCTCCGTGTCTCTCCGCTCTCATCCTTTCCTTTTATTTATACCTCCTCCATGTGCGGCACTCCGCAAGAAAGTGGCAGGACTCGTACAACTGCCAACTGTCATTACTCCCAACTTTTCTCCCAACCTACAGTATAGTCGGAGCTGTGTAAGAATGTCATTTTAGAAAAGCCTCACTCTCACGTATATGTACATACATACGTGGACATACATGTCTTGGAGCACACATGGATTTATCTATGATAAATCCTCAAAATTTTCACTCTCGGATTTCATTTGACCATTTTCCATCCATTCCCTTCTCCTCCTCCTCCACGCAACTTCCATCGTTCAAAAACTTAAAAGATGGAAGGGAAAAAACGACCAAGGTTTCCGAACATGGCTTGTGTTTTTCCAGTGGAACGAATCGCACTGGTAGGGAGGGAGAAACAAAAAATAAAGAAAAAACAGAGAGAGAGAGAGCGAAAAAGAGAAATAAAAGGAGTAAAATCGGGACAAAAAGAGAGGGAAAAAGAGAAATTAAAGGAGTAAAACCGGGACAAAAAGAGAGCGAAAAAGAGAAATAAAAGGAGTAAAATCGGGACAAAAAGAGAAATAAAAGGAGTAAAACCGGGACAAAAAGAGAGCGAAAAAGAGAAATAAAAAGAGTAAAACCGGGACAAAAAGAGAGCGAAAATAAGAACAAATAAAGAAAGGGAGAAGAGAGGAAGAGAGAGAGAGCTGAGAGAGGAGGAAGGAGTAAGGGTAAAGTGGAAGTTCAAGCAGAAAAGGAAATAGCGAGAAATGGGAAAGACAGAGAGAAGAGTTTGAGAAGGAGAGACAAAGAGGTGAGAGCGAGAGGAAGAGGGGGGAATTAGAGAGAAAAAGAGAGAAGGGAGAGAAAAACAGAGGGGGAAGGAGAGAGATAAGAGTGAGAGAAGAGAGAGAAAAAACAGAGAGAGAGAGAGAGAGAGAGAGAGAGAGAGAGGAAAGAAAGAGCCCCTCCCCATCTATTTTCCTTTCCGTGGGCGTGTAGTAAACAAAACGTGGAAAGGCATGTGGATTGTGGATTCCAACGTGTTTGCATCTATTAACATACACAAACACGTATGTGACCATACCTATGCCTATGAACAACATATAAAGCTACTCTGATATATTCCAGCCAACCTCGCTCTGTTTTTCTCTTTCCGTGAGATCCGAATGCAAGATATATTTTCACTGTACTCCTACTACTACTATCAAGAATAAAAAAGGCGGGGATTTGAATCTGGCGAGACAAGAACAATCCTGTGCATGCGACAGCGTTTAGCAGCTAGACGCGTGGAGATTCCCAAACTGTTGCCTGCTCCGAAAGAGGATTCTTTACGGCATAAAGTTGATACAAAAGCTAGGGACGGACGGGGAATAGGTAAATTCAAGATGCTATTATAAAGATGAGGAACATTTACAAGGTGAGGAAGAGCAAAAAAGAAGATATGAAATAGACAGGAAAGAGACAGAAAAATAAAGAAGGAGAGAGCAGGAGCGACAGCGAAACCGTGAGAAAGAGAGAAGCAGTGAGAGAGCGAGAGAATGAAAGACAGCAAGAGAGACGGAGAGAATGAGTGAAAGTAAAAGTGAAAGCAAGGAGGACAGAGAGGGAATGAGAGAGTAAAAATGAAGAAAATACGAACGACAGAGAGAGCTATACAGAGAGAAAGCAAGAGAGACAGAGATAATAAAGAGATATGACGCCAGGAAGAAGGAAGATGAGAGTTGTTTATAACTAATGACAGAGACAAGTTCAGAGAATCCCCAAAGGGAAGGCCAAAGAGACATTTTATTACAAAAGAATGGGGAAAGTAATGTTGGGAAACTGAGTTTATACATTTCATCTCTCCTTTAGCCCAAGTAAAATTTAATTTCATTTGGAAGGTGTATTAGGAGAATAAGAATTTTGAAAAACAAATAAAACAAGAGAGGAAGAGTTTCCACGAAGGGTTCACCCGAAGGTTTCCCCCACGTGACATATCCAGTTAAAGCCTTTAGCCCCATTGAAAATTGTGCGTAACTTGTAGGATCTCCAGTAGTACATAGAAAGCCGAGGGGATCTCAGTGTCTGAGTGGCGGTAGAAATGGAAGGGAACCACAAAGCTCCCATGTGACATTTCCTGCTACCCTCCAAAAAGTCCTCTGGTTGGAGAAATGTTTCGTATTTTCCATAGAACTCAGATTTCCATGGATGTTCCAATGCCTACAAGTGAAATATAAGTGCCCTAATACGGTCCGTAGTAGCTGTAGTACTTGTAAACCACAAAAACATACTATACCGCCTCTGCTTTCCCTACTAGAATTTGTGAGAGCCATTAGAAAATCGGATGGTCGATGGTGGTGAATGTACATTGGGATGATGTATCAAAGCTATGTCAAAGTACGGGGGATATCATCATAGCCCCAGCCTCACATTTTCACCGAAAACTTTCACGAGCTCAGAGAAAGTGTGTGTGAGTAAATTTGTTTATATTTGTTTGGGTAATGTTGCTCAGCAAGTGTTGAAGCAATCCATGCATGGAGACCGCAGTGCTTTTATTACCCTCTCACGCTCTTCTCTTCACTTTCACTACTTTCTTCTATCCGTCTCTCCCTTGAACTCGATCTTCTCTCCGTTCACTTTCTCTCCCAATATTTTTTCCCCTTCCATCTCTCAGTTTTGTTCTTTTTCTCTATCTTGTTCCTCCCTCAATTTTGTTCTTTTTCTCTCTCGTGTTCCTCTCTCATTTTTGCTCACTTTCTCCTTATCTTTCGTCTCTCTATTTTCTCCTTATCTTTGGTCTCTCTATTTTGCTATTTTCTCCGTATCTTTGGTCTCTCTATTTTGCTATTTTCTCCTTTACCTCTTTCACTTTTGCTATTTTTCTCTCGTTCCTCTCTCGATTTTGTTTTTCTCTCATCCTCTCCAGCCCTTTTTCCTGACTTATTTTGCTCGTTTCTCTCCTTCTCTCTCTCTCAATTTTGTACTCTTTCTCTCCCTCTCAATTTTGTTCTATTTCTCTTCTTCTAACCCTCTCAGTTTTGTTCTATATTTCTCTCTATTTTTCCTCTTACATTTTTGCTCTATTTCTCTCTCTATTTTTCATTTTATATTTTTGCTCTATTTCTCTCTCTATTTTTCATTTTATATTTTTGCTCTCTTTCTCCTTGTCTCTCGTCTCTCCATTTTGCTCCATCTTGCTTCCTCTCTCTTGTGCTTTCTTTCGGCTTGTCTTTCTGCTCTTCACTTTGCTTTTTTTCTGATTGCCTTACTTCTCTCCATTTTGCTCTTTTTTCTCTCTCTCTGTTTTCTATCCCACTTCGTGTGTATACATACGTGTAACACATGTCTCGTTCTATGTGGGCAATATAATACTATTGATAGTAAAGAAGTGAGTGAAAGAGAGAGAGAGAGAAGGAGAGAGCATGTGATGGGAGAGAGTTGCTGTAAGAAGAAAATTCGAATAATTTATCGGAGTAACATTCACATGTAATCACATTTCCTATCACGACCAAAGTATCGCCAGTCTCTTTGGAATATGCAACCATTCATGTTTGGTTGTGGGAGTTTGTTCCACATAAACATGTGCAAAGCTTTTTCTCTTCGACCACCTCCAAAAACTCTCCTAACAACACTCCGCAAGTTCCTAAGTTCTGGTGGTGGTAAATAGATATAATATGTCAAGTATTTGCATGGAGCAGCACCTGGTAAATCCATAAATCCTGTATAAAATTGAGTTTTCCATGACTCTCCATCCATAATATTTGGATGCCGAGGACGGAGGGATGGGTTTTGTATGCTGGTAG
The DNA here is from genome assembly GCA_034698585.1 of Disparrhopalites patrizii. Classification (NCBI taxonomy): domain Eukaryota; kingdom Metazoa; phylum Arthropoda; class Collembola; order Symphypleona; family Sminthuridae; genus Disparrhopalites; species Disparrhopalites patrizii. The sequence goes on along the minus strand of JAQGBT010002956.1, from coordinate 12,812 downwards.
ACGGTGAGATACTGGGAGTGAGACACACGGAGAGAGAAGAGAGAGAGCAAACTGAATTAGGAAGAGCAGGCAGAGTGAACGAGGAAAGAAGAAAGATAGAGATAGCAAGAGAGAACGCGATTGAAAGAAAGACAAGAAGAAAGCCAGAGAAAGGCAGAAAGAAGGAGCTAGAGAAAGAGTGCGAAGGAGAGACAGAGAGAAAGAAAGCGCCAGAGCGCGAGAGAAAGAGAAACCAAGAGAAAGAGCAAGCTAGAGAAATCCAGAGAAAGAGAAAGCGAGAGCAAGACTGAAAGGTAGAAACAAAGACAAAAAAGAGAGATGAAGAAAGAGAAAGAAAGAAGAGAGAAAGAGAGACAAGATGAAATACAGAAATAGAGGAATCGAGACCAAAAAAAGGCGAGAGAAAGAGAAATAGCTAAAAAATTATAAAGGGAGAGAAAAACAAAGCGAAGGAAAGAGATTGAAAGAGTGAGAGAGTGAGAAAGGGAGAGGGAGACAGAGAAAGCGAAAAAGGTAACAAGAGAGAAAATTAGAGACCAAGACGGAGTAACAGAGAAAGACTGATGACGACAGAGAAAGGGAAAGAATTAGGGAGACAGAGGGACAGATAAAGAGAGAAAAGAGAGAAAGAGAATTTGAGACAGAGAGAGAAGGAGAGCTAATTAGAGAGAAAGAGGGAGAAAGAGCAAGAAATAGAGAGAAAGAGGAAGAAAGGAAGAGCGAAAGAGCGAGAGAAGCAGAGAGAAAGAGCGAGAGAATGAGAGAGAAACAGGGAGAGAATAAGAGAAAAAGAGAGAGAAGTAGAGAGAGAAATAGGGAAAAAGAGAGTGACAATAAGAGAGGAAGAGGGAGAGAATCAGAGAGAAAGAGGGAGAGAATCAGAGAGAAAGAGGGAGAGAATCAGAGAGAAAGAGGGAGAGAATCAGAGAGAAAGAGGAAGAGAATCAGAGAGAAAGAGGAAGAGAATCAGAGAGAAAGAGGAACAGAATCAGAGAGAAAGAGGAAGAGAATCAGAGAGAAAGAGGAAGAGAATCAGAGAGAAAGAGGGAGAGAATAAGAGGAAAAGCCGAAAGAGAAGTAGACAGAAAGAGAGAGAAATAGGAGAAAAGAGGGTGAGAATAAGAGAGAAAGAGAGAGAAATAGGAGAAAAGAGGGTGAGAATAAGAGAGAAAGAGAGAGAGCAGTAGGGAGAAAGGATGAGAGACAGAGACCGGATGGGCTGGAAAGTTACACGTATGTATATATGTATAGGACGATCGTCGCACTATTGTATAGTCATATTCATAGCAATATAAGGAGTAGTTACTATATCATGAGCAGTCGGAAGAGGAGAACGGTGCTAGAATGGCCAGAGCCATGAAAGGAATCACCAGTGTTTTATAGCCGAAAAACACACATTCCTTTTATGTAGTAGCAGTAACTTTGTGTACGCAGATGAGATTAGGATGAGCAATACTAGTATATAAGAGGAGCATTTCCGCAGGATTTCTCTCCATCCTTTTTGGTTGGGTGCAATATATAAATATATGGAGAAAAAAACTTGAACAAACATTTTGGAATATGAAAACATGGATGTAAAAACCTCCACACAAACTTGGGAGACTCCATGAATGCGTGAGCTCCAGAGCCATATGCACACCCTAACCCTCCAGCTTTTTCTCACAGTTTAAATGTCAGTATATGCAAACAAAGAGAGAGAGTGAGAAGTGTGATGAAATTCGTATAAAAAAAATGGAAGTAGATGGATTCCCTGGAATAGTACTTTTTGTAATAGCAATTTTGATGTGGTAAAAGCATTTTTTCGTATTTCGTTTTCAAAGATAATAGGAATATATTTTTTTTGAAGGCATATCAAAGAGAGGAAATGGGAGGGGAAAGATTTTTATTGGGGGGAGGAATATTATTCCTACCTACTTTTGTCAAATAATGCACATTTCCCAAGAATTTATTACTATAAAAAATATCTTACTATTTTTTCCTCTATTTTTTGAATGGAGATGTTTATGAAGAATCTTTTAGGGGGAAAGAAAGTGTTAGGGGATGGAAGGGAACTTTTCCCAATTATTCTTACATGGCTTCTTCCACCACAGATGAGAGGGCACAAATTTTGATTAAAACTTACAAATATATAAGTACTGTCCCGATAATTTCCTTGAGGTTTCTTCCTAGCAACAGAATACTAAATGCTGTAACTCCCACACTCAATATGGTCGGTATGGAATCCATAAAAAATACATGGGGAGAGCGCGAGTGGCATGAAAATGATCTGAAAGGGGGAAGGAGAAGAGGGATTGAAATGGGATTTTCCCTTGTAATTTCATTTCTCTTAGCTGTAATCATTACTGCTATTATCAGGAAGAAGGGTGAAGGGAAATTTTAATTTTGTCTTCACGTGGATATTAATCAGGGGAAGGAAATTTGATGCTGTACTGAAACACAAGAGGCTATACGCATATTGGGGAAGGAACTTGTAGGGATTCTACGCAATTTCCATGCTATTTATATTTCTCGGCATTCTTTATGTTTATTTCCTTCCCTTCCTACTTTCATCCCTCTCTTTTCCTTTTGCTTCTCCTCTTTCTCTCCTCATTTATTTCGCTATTATTTCTCTATCCTCCTTCGCTCTCCCACTCTGGCTGTCCTTCTGTATTTCTCTTTCTTCTCTCCCTTTTTCTTGTTTATATATCTTTCTCTTTCCATTTTCTCTCCATTTTGTTCTCTCCCTTTTCTGTCTCTCTTTCCCTCTTTTCTCTCCCTTTTTATTCTTTCTCTCGCTCTTTCCCTTCTCTTCCCGTTTCTGGTTTCTCTCTCCCTCTTACCCTTCTCTTTCGTTTTCTGGTTTCTCTCGCTTTTAGCCCTATTTTCTTTTCCGTTTTCTGGTTTATCTCTTTCCCATTTGTCTCTCTCTCTCTTTCTGGTTTATCACTTTCTCCTTTGTCTCTCTCTCTCTCTTTTTCTGGTTTATCTCTTTCCCATTTGTCTCTCTCTTTCCCTTTTTTCCATCTTTTTCCCATTTGTCTCTCTCTTTCCCTTTTTTCCATCTTTTTCCCATTTGTCTCTCTCTTTCCCTTTTGTCTATCTCTTTCCCTTTTGTCTATCTCTTTCCCTTTTGTCTATCTCTTTCCCTATTGTCTATCTCTTTCCCATTTGTCTCTCTCTTTCCCTTTTGTCTCTCTGTTTTTCTGGTTTCTCCCTTTCCCTTTTGTCGCTCTCTTTTTCTGGCTTCTCTCTTTCCCCTTTGCCTGTCCTTCTCTTGATTCTCCCTTTATCTCCCTTCTCTCTTTCTCCTGCTTTTCCTCCCCTCTGTCTAGTTGTTGCTTGTGCTGTTTTTGCTAAAATGTCTCCTTTCCATAGTTGTCCACCATTTGTCTGTTTGTCTATTAGCTTTTACTCATTGTATTTGATTCCCATTTTTGTTTGGATCCTAGATGTTTATCTAATTTCTCCATTTGTGTGGCATTCTCTGCAGTCTGGGAGTATCCATTAATTTGTAGTTGAGTTGATTCCCTTTGCTCACAAGGAGTTTTTTGCACTCCCTTGCGCTGAATGATATATTCGGGGTCTCCATGAGAGATGTGATGGATTTGCCGTGAGGAAGATATACACTCAGTTGAAGAAAATTGGGAGAGGTATGGATATGGTGCCATGTAGTTATCCGAATATTTTGTGGAGGAAATACATCATTTTTGTAAAGAAGCACTTGCTTTGGCAAAGAATCTTATTCACAAGTATAAAGAGTAATAGGGAAAAGAATCCCAGGATTTCCCTCTCTACAGTTGGTGAGGTGACGAAATTTGAAGCGGTCCGAGACGCAAAATGTGTGTGTTTTATTTTATTTATTTTTCGTGGGAAGAGTAAATACAAGTCGTTTGACGTACTTTTTTCTCTCTTCGTACCTTGTTTTTACTCAAGGATGTGGGGGATGTGTTCTTGTACTGAGAACAAGCTTTATTGCGTCTTCCTGGCTACATGTGTAACTTTTATCTCTTTTTCCACGCTTCATATCCTCATGTCTCTCTTCACGCCCTTCCATTTTCCCCTGGTTCCTATAGATACATATTACACCTACAATTCCCTCGTATTTCCTCTCTCTTCAAACATCAGATTCTCATTTTCCCCCTGCATCCTCTTTTTAACCTTTCAGTTGGATTCCATTCTTGCATTTTCTCCCTTTTTTCCCGTGTTTTTTCTCCCATTGATATTTGTTCATTTACACCCGGCTTCCTCCTTTTTGTATTCCCGTATTTTTTCCACGGAATTTTTCCTAACTCCATTTTCCCCTGTATCTATGGTCTCATTCTCGGGGGACATTCTCGTACTTTCCCCTTTCCGACATTCCCCGAAGCTTGATTAAAGTCCTCGGTAGTCCCCAGTGCTTTGCGTAATGACAAAGGGATAACTGGAGTAAAAAAAAAAAAAGACCCCCGAATTGGTCCTGCCCTGTGCTCTTCCCCGCCTCGAATCTATACCGTTTTTTATCCCACATCCTTTCCCACATGCCGGAGCAACCGTCAATTTCATCCCACTAAAACACTGTCCTCCTTGTGCTTGTAGGAAAAGTTGATTACGCAATGTGATTGCAAGTCCCATGGGTCCCACAAATTTAAAATGGTCCTGGTCCTTTTTATTGTATGTGTAAATTCCCGTAGCATGGGCACATCCACCTATGGGCTCACGTGTATTGTTGGTGGGGGTGGAGGAGGGATTTTTAATTACGTCATTATTAAAGGCGAATTAACTCCCGTACATTCATTCTTTCTCTCACAAAATGACTTTTCCCTCCTAATCACGGCCTAAGATCTGGGGGAAATCTCCAGGATTGTGGATGTTCATCAAAATCCCATTTTTGTGGGAGAAGAGAGGAGGAGAGAGATTTTCTTCAAGTGTGTAGGTATTACCTGGGTAAAACCCGGGATTTCTCCCAAATCTTTTTCTTGAGATATCCAATAAAATGGGAGTCAAATAATCAAATTATTCCCTCCTGCCATCCTTTCAGATTTACTTTTAATGGACTTTGGCGCAAATTTTTGGCATGTGGGTAAGGGGTCATGGGTAAACTTTTTTTTGTGGGGAAGAAATGAAAGAGAGAGAGAGTGAGGTGAGACCTGGATGTTGACATAGGTCACAGCCACCGTGAAAAATAGTGGCAGTAGTGGTAGTTTGTGGGTGAAAGGGGCAGAGACGGTGGTGGTAAAAGGAAATCCACGAGATTTTGGTTTGTCTTCTTCAACTGTCACACCCCGTGGTTTGTCCTCTTTTCCCTTCCCCTCTCATATGCATGTAGGACATAGTATTCCCCCCTGAACAACAGAGTCCTATGATGATGGAGGAAAAACTGGTGTCTACGCATTTTACTATTATAAATAAAAGAGCCACCGTTTTCAATTTCACTCGGGGCGAACATAGACAAACTTCAGGGATTTGGCGTCTGTAAAAGGTATATACATAGACATGAAGAGCATTTTCTGTGTGTTTAAGTAGTGGAGAGTTTGATGAGGCGGGTGTTTGCCAGGAGGGCGAGGGGAGAGACGGGAGGGAAAAGGGGAGATGGTAAGGGGAGAGAGAGAGGGCGATGGAGAGAGAAAGGGATAAGAAGTACACATGAGGAGAGGAACAAGTAGTCAGAGATGGGATTCGACAAATTGGGAGTTTTATGTGTGTACATAGGGACGAGGAATTAGGAAACTAATTGAGAAATATGTGACCTTCCGTCTCTGATCTGAGTCTTCACTCACAAGTAGAGCTTCTCACTTACACGGCCAACTACTACACACTTGTATTAGTGAAATAGTGGGTGTGTGTCTTTTCACTCTAATAGAAGTAACGTGGACTTTACTACTAAAATTCTCTCGTCGAGGCCCACGCACTGGATTTCTTTTCAAGTATTTCATTTCTATTCCTTCCTGCACTCTCTCTCTAATTCTCTCTCTTCCTCTCTCTCTTTCTCTCTCTCTCCTTCTCACTCTTCCTCTCTCTCTTTATTTCTCTCTCTCTTTCTTTCTCTCTTTCTCACTCTTCCTCTCTCTCTCTTTCTTTCTTTCTCTCTCTCTTTCTCACTCTTCCTCTCTCTCTTTCTTTCTTTCTCTCTCTCTCTTTCTCACTCTTCCTCTCTCTTTCTCACTCTTCCTCTCTCTCTTTCTCACTCTTCCTCTCTCTTTCTCACTCTTCCTCTCTCTCTTTCTTTCTCTCTCTCTCTTTCTCACTCTTCCTCTCTCGCTTTCTTTCTTTCACTCTCTCTTTCTCCCTCATTTTCTCTCATTTGCTTTCTTTCTCTCTCATTTTCTCCCTTTTTCTCCTATTTTCTCTCATTCTCTCTCATTCTCTCTCATTCTCTCCCATTTTTTCTCATTCTCTCTCATTTTCTCTCTCCCATTTTCTCTCATTCTCTCTCATTTTCTCTCTCTCATTCGCTCTCTTTCTCTCTCTCATTCTCTCTTTCTCTCTCTCCCATTCTCTCTCTCATTCTCTCACTTTCTCTCCCCCTTTCCATCTTATTCTCTCTCTTTCTCTCTCTCCCATTCTCTCTCTCATTCTCTCGCTTTCTCTCCCCCTTTCCATCTTATTCTCTCTCTTTCTCTCTCTCCCATTCTCTCTCTCATTCTCTCGCTTTCTCTCCCCCTTTCCATCTCATTCTCTCTCTTTCTCTCTCCCTTTCTGTCTCTCGCTTTCTTTTTTTCATCCGCTCTCTTCCTCTCTTATTCTCGCTCTTCCGTCCTCTCTCTCTCTCATTCTCTCTCTGTCTTCTCTCCGTTTCTCTCTCTTCATCTCTCTCTCTTTCTCTCCCATTCTCTCTCTCTCTCATTCTCTTGCTTTCTCTACCCCTTTCCCTCTCATTCTCTCTCTTTCTCTCCCCCTTTCTCCCTCTCCCCTGCATTCTCCATATCTGAGTGTGCTTCTCCCTTTTTTTTCTCATGTTCCCTCCGTTTTGATATACCGTCCGTTATCCTTCTCTCCCTGAACGCTCTATCGATGTTTCTCTCAGCCTTTCTCTCTCTCTCTCTCTTTTCCTTTTCCCTCCATTCCTCATCTCTCTGCCTATTTTGTCTCAATCTCTCTGAATTTCTGTTCCCTCATTTTTTCTCTGTCGTTCTCTTCTATTTGTTTCTGGCTTCATCAACGCCTTCTTTCACTCTTCAGCCTTCCTTCCTCTCTCTCTCTCTCTCTGTCTAGTACTTTTGTTATTACTCACGTTCAGTGTTTTACAGCGATAACATAAATAACTCCTGGAAGAGCTCAGTGTGTGAATGAATATGCAGACACGCAGTTAAGGGCTAAATCCACTCAAGTAATCATCGCTAGCTCATAACTTTATTTTGTTTTCATCCTGGATCTAAAAGTAAGGCTTACATCTCTTCCTGCATGTACTAGGTAGGTAAGCGTTTGTTGTATTTTTTTTATTTCCCCTTGCTTTTCCATCCATGCCCACCTCTGGGTTCCCTTGAAGCATTTGATAGTGCTTAATGGCAGTTTATTGTCTTGTTTTTATTGTCTCCTCTTCCGGAGCTTTTGTTTGACTTCCTTCGGTTTTCTTGTCGTACTTGGGGGCACGTGTCATTCTCGTGCCATGGTCTCTCCTCCGTAATTCTCCTTGAACTCTCTCTCTCTCTCTTTCTCTCTAGACCTTCGTTATTAATTCATTTGCTCCTTTCCTTTCATTACCCTCTTTTAATCCCCTTCCGTTTTCCTAAGTTGCTCCTCAATTTTTGTCTTATTTGTCTCCTTTCTAGTGTATTTCTACGTACTAATTTTGCTGTAATTTCTAAGTATTCTCCGCCACGCCAAACATTTTTATTTTTGACATATCCTCTGTAATGTTTGTATTTTTTGATCATTTAATATTTTTTCGGCTTCATCTTCCGCCCTTTCAAATTGGATGGAAATACCATAATATTACGTACGATCTCCAGTATTTATTTCTTGACAAAGGCTTCACTGCTCTTTGCTACGGGCCCTTACCCCGAATTATGTGGCATTTCTCCCAATTTCCAAAGGAGAAACCCCGAGAATTCGGGTTCCTTTTGTTTAATTTATTTGGTTTCCCTCCTTTTTTCTAGGCAAAACAATTTTCTCTTCCTTACCTTTCAAAAGAGCATTCAGAGGAATACCTTCCCTTGGCATTTTGTGGCTTCTCCAGTTTGATATGGGAGATCTGCACAAATTGATTGCATTTACTTTTTCAACCTTCCAGCCTCTGCTTCACGTGCTCACGAGACAATCCGGAGGTAAACTGCGTTTCTTTGTCTCCTTTATCCCCCACTAGCTTTCTCTTCCTCTAAGGTTCAGTGAAATACGGTGTACGCGGGGCGACTTAATAATATTTGGTGACATTCGCATTCAATCCGTTTGTTTCCTTACTCTTCTCCTCCTTCTCTTCTACATATACATATATTCTCTTTTTTCTCCAGTATCCCGTTAAATGTTGTTACTTGAACGTTCAACGCAAGGGGATTTGGTTGAAGCTAGGGGGGAAAAGAGGAAAATGGGAAAGTCGAAGAGAAGAATCGAATCACGCAAGCATTAATATTGTTATTATTACGCCTAATACTGTATATTGGCCTGGAGCGTAAATTCGCACATGGAGAGTTCCTTCACTCCCTTCACTGAGGAAGCCTTTGTAAATATAAACGAGCGTGGGGGTATGCAACACCAGCCAAATAAATGGCACGCAATCTCGCGCACACACACCACTTGCTCTCTCAATAATCTCGCCTTCTCTCTTCTTTCACTCTCTTTCTCACTTCATCTCCTTCTCCTTTTTCTCCCTCACTCTCTCTGTCACTATCTCTCTTTTACTCTCTCTCTCTCTCTCCCTCTTCACCCTCTTTTTCATTTTCTCTCTTTTCTCTCTCACTCTATTTTTTTTCATTCTCTCTCTCTGCTTTCACTCTCTGTCTCATTTCCTTTCCTTCTCCTTTCTGTTTCTCAATCTATCGCTTTTTCGATCTCACTACTTTCACTCTCCAAATCTCTCTCCTTTGACGCTCTCACTTTCTCTCCTTTAACGCTCTCACCTTCTCTCCTTTACCGCTGTAACTTTCTCTCTTTTCACCCCGTCATTTTCTCTCTGTTTACTTTCTCACTCTCTCCTTTCACTCCGTCATTTTCTCTCTGTTTCTCTGTTTGTGCCTCTGTCTCCTTTTACTCTCTCTCATTTTTTCTACTTTTGCTCTCTCTCACTATCTCTCCTTTCACTCTCACTCCCTCTCTCCCTCAATTTTTGCCCACTCTCTATCACTTCCACTCTCATGCCCACACTTTTGCTTATTCTTTCTCTCATTCGTTTTCTCATTCTCTCAGTTTCGCTTACTCTCTGTCATTTCTCTCTCGCTTTTGCTCGCTGTCTTTGTCATTCTCCCTTATTCTATCTGTCTGTATGCACTCTCCTTTTTCTGGTGCGGTCTCTTTTTTGTTTTTCTCCGTCCTCCATTTGCTAATCCCTTCCTCTCCTTTCCCCCCTTCGTCACTACTTCTCTGTCCCATTCGTCTCTAATTCTCTCACTGTCCTTTTCTCGCTACTTGTCTCTCCGATTCGTCTCTGCAATTGTTTCTCTTTCTTTTTCCGCTACTTCTCTCCGATTATCTTCCTCCTTTTCCCATTTTCTCTACGATTTTTCTTTTTTTTCATTTTCTCATTTTTGTCGCTCTCCTTCTCGCTTTTGTCTCCGCTGTCTCCCTCTTCCTCTCCCATTTGTCCCTACTGCCTCTTACCTTCTATGTATATGCTTTGGTCATGACTTACCTTAAATTCGTAGTTTCCATTTTACGCGGTTTCATCCCTACTTACTGTTTCCCGCGTCTTTCTCTCTTTCTTCCTTTCCATCTCTTTTTACCTACTTTGTAGTCTCTTTCTTGCCCTGCATGCATTAGTCTCTGATATTCCCTTTTCATTTTGACATGATTCCTGGTGAGGCGCTCTCTCCTTCCAGCCTTCTCTCAATCCCGTCCTTCCTCCCAGCCTCCAGATGTACCACGCATTTCATTCGGGAATTTAACACCAAATGAACGAAGGAGGAAAAAACGGTACATTTGGAACAAAATGGAATGGCATAAGGTTGAGAAAATGTGGGAAATAAACCCCGTATTTATCAAAGTGCTTACGAGACTGAGTAGTGGGGTCTTAGCCCAAAAATAAAAATCTAAGTAGTATAAAAAAATATCTTCGCATTCCTCACATGACACACGCACACAACTTGAGAAAGAGAGGAGGAAAGAGAAAAGAGAGAGCTCCTTGAAAATAACTTGGAACAACTTTTAGTATATTCCGTGTTTTTTTCTCTTTCTTTCATTTCTGTGAGATATTTTTTCTCCGGCATTCCCTACAACACTCACAAGTGTAAAGCACAATGGAAGGGCAGAAATCAGAAGATCCAGTAACAACTCTTTGTATTCTTTTCTATACTATGTTTTTTAATCTCTTTTCCCTCATAAGTCGGATGTTTCTTCTCTTATTAGAGGAGAGAGAATTTTTTTTATTATGGCTTTACAATAACGTCATTTAAAAAACGGGGAATATTCTACAAGAAAATTGGGAAAGGAATTGGCAAAGCAAAGTTAGAAATATCAGAAAGAGCGGGATGAAGAATTTCCCCCGAAAAAAAAACCCACACATGTTCTAGCTCTTTATAAACTTGTTGTCATTCTGTGGTCTTGTAGCCTATTTTAACGAGATCATGTACTCGTAACCTTCCCAAACAAATTTCTGTGTAATTGCTGTGACATTATTCCCCGTTGAGTCACTGCCCACGCCCTTCACGGCGTGGGGAGACACATTTTTGGAAAGTAGTCAATGTACTGAATAAATCACGGTGAATCTACTGTGAATTATACAATTGTGATATCTTTTACTCCTTTTTTTTTTACATATTTGTTTTCAAGTTTTTGAGGGCGCGGGAAGAGAGGCGGAAAGAAAAGGATCACAAGAATGACAAATTTGTGGGGAGTAATAAAAATAACATTATTTGCTCCTTCTTTTACGGCAATCATTATTTCCTCTTCATCATTTCTTCCCCCATTTTGTGGCTCCAATTACAAATCCTATTTAATAGTATTTTTTTCTAAGAATACGTAAAATACACTACACTGTAACCACTTGAAATCTACCGACGCCTCAAAGGATATTTTTTTCTTGTCAAATTTATATTCCTAGTAGATGGAGTGAGATACAAATTGTCAGATTCTTTCTCAAAGATACTGCCAAATGAAGGCAAGTAATTTTTTGGGGGAGTGATATAAAGCCTATAAAATAATGATGCGTGTGGACAGAAAGGGTTAAAGGCTGGGAAAGACCTTGTGGAAGAGCCCAACTGACAGAGAAGAGACTCCGCCGTGAAATTTGATAGGAACGAACAAGGACATTTTTTCCCTCCTATTTTTGGCCACTTGAGAAGGGCGTGCAGGGGAGAGGGAAGAGGCAGAGTCACGAGAGAGGGAGAGACTTTTTTTTTAAAGTGGACAGTAACGTGAGAAGGTCGTCAATTGTAACTGGGGAAAAAAAGACGTGGGAGGGAAAGTAGGAAAAAACGGGAATAATTCTGTGAGGAAGTTATTTACAGGCAAGACTCGGGGATTAAAGGAAGAATGAGAAAGGAAGACGCTCTCAAGGAGAAGGAAAAAGTGGGGGGAAATGCATCCTCTTGCACGAAACTTGGCAATGACCAAGGAAGAGAAAGCATGGAGGTTATTTGGCCAGGCCAAATAAAGAACCGTAATGGAAAGGGGAGAATCCCAAAGAAGGAGATGGAGCATGAGTGAACAAAACAAAGTCAAAAGGGAGAGTAAATTGTTTGGGAAGAATTTTTAAGGAGCCAACCGGGTAGGTGAAGACAAGAAGAGATAACAGGAAATTGAGAGACGGGACAGGAGCTTTCGGAACGAGACCTCCCATCTCAAAACAAAAGGGAGAAGGGAAAGGCATAAAACTTGAGGACAAAAAAACAGGATCGCAACAAAAATTGGGAGTTGCGTCAGAAATAGAAGGTTACGGGGGATGTAAAGGGAGAACCCAAGGAAAGATCGGGAGGCAAGACAAAGGAAGGGAGAGCGAAAATAGGAAGAAAGATGCATTAATAGGGAGAGCGAAAAAGAAATTCACTCAAAGAGATAGGGAAGCATTAACAAGGAGACAAACGGATGACGTATCCAAGACAAAGGAACAAAGTTTTTGTTGGACGAAGTCATACTATATAAAGAATATGCAACTGGGAAGAGTTTAGGAAGGAGAGAAGATTAAGGTAATTACTTACATATGTAAACGAGCAGTATGAAAGAGACAACAAAGAGGGTTTACGAGAAAAATGACCACGATATAAAAGCTCTTCGAGTTGCATTGTTAATCGTAAGACGCACCACAGCTGGCCAAGGAAGAAAGAGTCAAATTTATAGAGAAAGTCAAAGAGGAAAGGGACAGAAATCATCAGGAGAAGGTGACAAAGTTAGAGAGCGAGAAAACCGTCTATATGACACACTGAGAAAAAAGAGCGAAAGAAACAGGGGGAGGAAGAGAGAGAGAAAGGGAAAAATAAAAGCAAGCGAAGAAGATATAGAAAAGGTGAAATAAAGAATGAAAAATAAAAAGGGAAAAAAATACAACCGAGTGAGAAAGTGATAGAGAAAAATAAAATCGAGAGACAAGAAGAGAGAGAAAAATAAAATCGAGAGACAAGAAGAGAGAGAAAAATTAAATCGAGAGACAAGAAGAGAGAGAGAAATAAAATCGAGAGACAAGAAGAGAGAGAGAAATAAAATCGAGAGACAAGAAGAGAGAGAAAAATTAAATCGAGAGACAAGAAGAGAGAGAGAAATAAAATCGAGAG
>JAQGBT010002955.1:0-21634 GCA_034698585.1 Disparrhopalites patrizii | reverse complement strand
TCATTTTATTTCTCTCGCTTTCTCCTCGTTCTTTCTGGCGTTTTATTTCTCTCGCTTTCTCCTCGTTCTTTCTGGCGATTTATTTCTCTCGCTTTCTCCTCGTTCTTTCTGGCGTTTTATTTCTCTCGCTTTCTCCTCGTATTTTTTTGCGTTTATTTTTCTCACGTTCTCTGTCTTGCTCCCTCCTTGTTTTTTTTCGGTATTTTTCTTTCTCTGTCAGTCCTCCTGCCTCTATTGCTTTCTTTTTCTCCCTTCCCGCTTCTGTTCCTTTTGCGCTTTTCCATGGTCTGAAATCGACTTTCTCCCATTCTGTCTCTCTCTCTCTCTCCGGATTTCCGGATTCACAGTAGTTCTTCCCCGCAAGTTGTATGAAGGCCGATGACCCAAAATAAAAGGAAAATTTACGCACTAATAAAAAAACATTTCCCCTATTCCCATAAATCTCCCCTTCCCCCCCTACACTCGAAAATTCCAATGTCTATTTCCATTTGCCATTCTCTTATTTTTTTTCTCTTCTCCCCCCCCACGAAAATAATACGATCAGGAGTTTATCAAAGATGTACGATGTGTATAAAAGTATATTAGTACTGGCAGAGAAAGGGGGAGAGATAAAAAAAAGTGGATTTTGTTATGAAATTAAATCTGGCACTACATTTCAGAAATATCTTTGTGATAGTGTGTAGTGTATCTTTTAATGCGGGGGAAAGTACACACATACAGAGTATTTGTACAGAGACATTCCAAAAATATAACACTTTTTTTTCGGTCGTCTCTGGCGGCACGACGCTCTTGCTGCTGTTGTTCCTCTAAATTATATACACATGTACTGAGCCCACCGAATCGTGTTCCCAAGTCGTGCCACACGCACTCTTGATTTAATTTAGTGTGTGTGAATATTTAAAATACGGAGGTATTTATTTATCTACATGATTTGATCAATTCCTTCATATTTTCACGTCCGCTCCTTATTTACCTTATTCCAAGCTGTGAAATGTACGTGTAAACACCACTATTTTTTTTTATTCAGTAGTCTCCTTAGGTGAAATATCGTTTCACCATATCTTGAGAGTTCATTGACGAATAAAATTACATGCATGTAGGTGTGTTCTTGAGTTACATTTTTTACACCCTAAGGATTTTTTTTCAAGAGAGAAAAAATGAATTATTTAATGGAAGCAACACCCAGAAAATTAAGGATTTTTTAAAAATAAAAACATTTTCTTGTAGAACCATATTTTTTTAAACCATAAAGTGCTGTCCCCATTCTGTAAAAGTACCCCAATAATGCGGGTGTTTTGAAGTAGGTGAAACGTTTTTCTCCGCAAAATTTCAATGGAGATCGAGGAGATGCATGAGGAGCATACAAGTAGGGCCTATTTGGATTGTTCCTAAACTTTCCCTTCACTTCCCCCTTTAACTATTGTAGGGGTTCAATTTAGCCCCAAACTTTTTCTGTAGTTGTTGGCATGTACATAATGTGTATATCCTAATAATATGTACGATGTTGCTTTTAGTAAAAAGAGGGAAAAAGTCCCATCTGTTGGTTTACTTTTTTCTTCTTTTTTCCCCTCCCAACCACAGGAATTTTCTTTTGCCACAGAATTCTATATCGTATCCACTCAGTCTGTAGTGGAACAGGAAGGAGTTAAAGAGAGAGCAAAAGGAAGGGAGAAAATCATAAGCTCCAACTTCCTCTTGATTGTGTCAATAACTCTATATGTAGTATATTATGAAAAGTTTAGCACATTACGCTTTCTTTTTTGCCATGAAAAGGCCAAGAGTAAAAAAGGGAGCAAAAAAAAAGAAGAAGAAAAAAGAAGTGGGAGTTTTTTTTTTTTTTTTAACTTCAAACTTTCATTTTCCTTTGCTGTGCATACTTTGCTTTGGTCTTCAATTCAAACATGCTGTCACTTTGTTCGTATTGTGTATACACAAGGTAAAATATACGTACATATGTACACCTGTATACAAAGGGAGAAAGAGGGATAGATACCGAGAATTTTACTACATAATCAAAGCTCCTTTCAAAGGCTTATATTTTCCTATACATATACAAATACAGAAGGAGAGCCAAAAAGCGTAGGAAAATTGTTGGAGATTGAAACTCCGGACATTAAATGCATATATGGAAGCATAATGGGAAACTATTGAATTTCCGTCTCAAAGAGTTGGGCAAAAAAGAGGATATTTACATACTTTTCTCCAATATAGGTGTCTCAATACATTTCATTCCTAATTAGAGACCAGGAAAATTAGCTACTTTTTTAGATCCCATAATATCCGTAGTGATTTAGAAACAAGTTACTGGAGAAAAGGATTTTGGAAACATGGACAAAGAAAGACATTTAACAATCCCAGGAAGCTAAGGTTGGGAGAGGAGTGAGAGAGAATGTGTGTGTTATAGGATTAGAGATTTGTGTTTCATAAATAAAAATGATAGACAAAAATAAATTGAGTGCACTACTACTACCAGCATCGAAAGTCAAAGAAGAGCACACAAGGCAACTACTGGAATGTTGTCTCTTCATCTCACTTTTTGCTCCAGAATCAAAACAAGGGGGAGAGGGGGCAAAGTGGATGTAGGTATTATGGGTATCTGTACATAATTCCTGTCTTTAATGCCTAAGAGATATAGACAAGGACAGGGGGAAATTCAATTTAGTGTCTTGTTTGTATGTGTGTGTTGTTTTTGTATATTTTGTTTCACCAAAAAAGAGCCAGGCCTGTCACGGCTGGAGTTATACCTGAGGGACAAGCGGTGAGAAAAAGCATTAAACAAAGTGACTCTCTGGTGAAGAAGATGTGACGGCATTAAGTACTAGACAATGGAATTTATTTCCGTTCTCGTCCATCAGCTTCTGCATTAAGATTAGAGAGAGAGAGAAAGACTGAAGGAGAGAGAAAAGCGAGAGACAGAGAAGAGCGAGAGAAACAGAAAGATAGCTAGATGGAAAAACAACGAAAGAGAGGGATTAAAATATTGAGACAGAGGGAGACAGCAAGAGAGATGATCAGATAGAGCAAAAGCGAGGTAAGCACAAAACGAAGGAGGGCGCAAACAAAAGGAAAATGGAGAGAGAAAGACCCGAGAGATCAACTGAGAGACACATATTCAAGTGAGGGATAAACGGAGATATCCAAGAAATGAATAGAGAGAGAAAGACAGAGAGCCATCGGAAGATGAAAGGAGAACAAGAGAGTGAGAAAAAAGAGACACCGATAGAGAGAGAGGAGGAGACAATGAGAGAGAGAAAGAAGACAAAGAGAGACGGAGAGGGATGCGAAGAAGAGAGAGAGAGAAGAAGAAAGAGTGAAAAAAGAAGAGAGAGAGAGAGAGAAGAAAGAGAGTAAGAGAGAGAAGAGAGAGAGAAAGAGTGAAGAAAGAAGAGAGAGAGACTGAAAAAAGAAGAGAGAGGAAAGGAAATGCGCTGGTGGTTGTTTTTTTTTGTCTGCTGCAGTTTTGCTGCCGTTGTTGAAAACTTTTCTGTAAACTGCGGCATTCCCTCACTCCAGGATAATGATGGTGATAATAATAATAATAACAGCAACAATACTTGAGCAAAAAAAGCAAAAACAATAAACTGGACAAGAGAAGTTTTTGAGACAGTAAAAAGAAGGAGATGAAGGAATTATGTAGTGAAAAAAGTTGGTTTCTCTCTTCTCTCTCTCTCTCTCTCTCTCTCTGCCTATGTGACTCCTCTCAGCTTATAGTGGATTGTGTGTTGTTGAATGTAATTACATAATATTTTACTCAAGTTTAAAGAAGAACTGACGGTGGGGAAATGTACATAATAATAATAGGACGAGGGAAAACAATGGCTCCACGCTTTTCCTATGACTGTATGCCTTCTCATTCTACATAACACTCTCTGATCCAGTTTTTCAGTTGTTTTTTTCTGTCCCTCTTCCGTCCTTGTCTCTATCTCTCTCTCTCTGCCTTTCCGTTTGTCTCTCTCTCACTGCCACTCTAACTTTCATTCTTTTCCTCTAGGTGATATCTCTCCCATTCTTGTCCTATGCTCGAGAAGGCTTTTGATTGACATTCGAAAGAATCATCTTTGATTTTTGAAGGCGGAGGAGGAGAAGTTTTGTTTTTTGCCCATGCATTCAAGCTCCTCTCAAATGCCCCGAGTAGCAGAGCAAATACGTTTAATATGCAGCATTACGCAGCAGATCTATCTTGACTCATTGTTTATCCACTTGTCACTGTAACTTTTAATTACTTGAATAGCTCAAGTCATCATTTTCCCCCCTGGGAGCCCTCCACTTCATCTTTTTCCCTCCTGATAGTCAAGTATAATATCTATACACCATTTGATACATTACTCAATGATTGTCTTTAGGAAAGAGCTTATGAATGGGTTCTCCAGCAAGGAGGAATTACATAGGGAATATTACGTTCAATATACACATCTGTAATGCATATTTTAAATCTGATTATTTTTACTGGGTGGAGAAAATGAAATACTAGCTGCCACACACACACTCAATTGTATGATCAAATAACTGCTTGGAGTCTTCTCGGAAGGTAACTTGTGAAACACTTGAAATCCCTAGAGAAAAAAAAAATATGTATTCAAATACTGTACAAGCAAAGCCCCTCAGAGATATACCTTTGTCTTTATTGAGTATCACTCCCTCTCCTCTTCCTACACAATGGAGCGGATGGTCTCATTTATTAAGGAGCGTAAACCTGATTATCAAATTTAAAAAATTAGTGCATTATTCACGCTTTGACTACTGAAATGTGGAAGGGTTCATAAATAATAAAATTGCTTCAAGACAAAAGAGCTTTATTATCTATTGCTTCCCCCTTTTTTTCTATACTCTGACTTGAACATGGAACGTTCCAACGGTGCCAGTCAGGCGTACTTTAGGGCTTTATGGTGGACACGTACGAGGAGGGAGAGTTGGAGACAAGAGGGAATGAGAGAGAAAAGGGTTGAGAGGGAGACGGAAGAATCGAAAAGAAAAGGGCAGTCGGAGGGAGACCAAAAAGAGGCAAGGATAGGAGTATCTGTATAAGAATACAGCAAACAGAGAACAGAATTTGACAAAAGAAAAACGGAAGGAATTACACGTGAGAAGAAAGAAGGAAAGACAAAAAAGGGGGTGGCGGAAAAAAGGCAACGGAGAGATCTGGCAAATATGTAGTTTCAAGAGAAAAAGTACAGAAAAATTGGAAGGCAAGGGAAGTAAAGAGAAAATGGAGAGTAAAAACAACAGAAGCAGAACCAATTAGAGAAACTGTATAAAAAACAGACAAAAAGAAATGAAACAAAAAAAATTGGACAGAGTGTGAAGCAGAATGAAAGTAAAAAAACAAATTTCTTCGAGAAATAACAAGATAATGGGAAGATACAAATTGGGAGAAGGAAACCAAAAAACTGCGGGGAAAATAACGAAAAGAGACAAATAGGGGAAAACAAAACAAAAAAGAATAAAAAATGAAGGGAGAGGAAAAACAGGAAAAATTGAGAGGGAAAACAGAAAAATAATGAAAAAAATAGGAAAAAGTGAGAGGGAAAACGGAAACATAATGGAAAAAATTAGAAAAAGAGAGAGGACAAACGAAAAATAATGAAAAAAATTGGAAAAAGAGAGTGAAAAGTGAAAGCAAAAAAATATCAGAAAGTGAAAGAGACGCAAGAGAAGGAAATAGAACCAGAAATAGGAAGAGACTCAAGAGAAAGCACAAAACAAAGAGGCAGGAGTAGATAATGAACATGTATGTAGACTAACGAGAGAAAGGAAATGGAGAAAAAAATGAGGAAGGAGCTGGCAAGAAAGAAACTAGACAGAAAAAATGGAGAAAAATGGATTTAAGGAGAGTAACACGAGCGGAATAAAAGCTTACTCATTCAAATCCATCCTGGCCTGGAGCTACTTAATGTAAATAAATGAGCATACGCTTGTTTCTCATTTTAATAGCCGAGTATGTTACGCCGAAGTAAAAAAAAAAAAAAAAAAAACGCTGAGACAACTCCTATTATATGCAAACTAAGTGCATAAACTATTGTGTCGAGAAGCAATCTCGTGCGTACTTGCCAAATAGTGAACGAAGTGTGTGGGGAGAGTGAGGGTGAGGGGGGTAAGAATTGAAGGTGTGAACGATGCATTCCATTATATTTGGTGAGTTTGACATTGTTGCTCAGGTTACTTTTTCCATCTCCTCAAAACCCCTTCTTGGTTCAAGTCTTTCGTGTGTAAAGGATCTCATTAAACAGGACCTGTATTGAATGACCATATTTGGTGGAGGAAGGTAGATCACACACTGTGTAATAATATTACATTTTGTATACACATACACACCTTGTGTCTACATATTTGCCCGTAATACTCTAGATACCACATGGGGCTTATAGTGCTCCTCTATTAGAACAAACCCCCTCAAACTCCCTGGGACATGTATATACTACATGCAAATTTATATTGGATTTAAATTATGGAGCAAGTTTCAATTTTTCCGAAAAGTGTTCACCTATGTATAATTATGCAAAAAAATAAATAAAGTAAAATGTAAACGAAATGTGTATAAACAACAGTTTCAAGTAATTCGGCAAAACACCTTCAAGTGCCACTAATACCATTAACATTTTTTTTTGTTACTTCAACATCCAACACACAAAATTGGGAGAAGTGACAAGTTCTTAATCGACTCTTTCAAAGTTCCCCAAGAGAAATTATTTCCCCCTAATTTGCTACTACCTTCAATGTCTCTCATTATGCTAATTAATTGGAGGCAGAGGCTTTCCCCTTCAAAAAGTGTGCAAGTGCGTCTGTATGTTGGGACACCTTCTTGGTCCGTCATGTGCACCTCTATTATTTCCCCTGTTATATAAAAGGTGACCTCAGGTCACCTTTTGTTCTTCTGACACTTTACTGTAATTGCATTTTTTTCCTCCGTCATCCACTGTGAGGGTTGTTAAAAAAATAGGAACAGTACCGTAACACATTATGTACAATGGTATTTACTGGGTACACATTTTTTTTTTGCTAGGGCTACGAAGAGGTAATGAGCTAATTGCTTTAAAAACAGCATATTTTCCGCACCAGCGGAGTATACAAGTGACACCGACACCAATGGTCTTGTTCACACAAATGAATGGAAATGACTGTCTCTTGTCTCTCTGTCTCTCTCTGTCTCCCTCTTTCTCTCTCTTTCTCTCTCTTTTTCTCTCTCTTTCTCTCTCTTTCTCTCTCTTTTTTTCTCTTTTTCTCTCTATCTCTGTCTCTCTCTGTCTCTCTCTGTCCCTCTCTGTCCCTCTCTGTCGCTCTTTCTCTCTCTCGTCTCTGTCCCAGCATCTTCTCCTCCATCTCACATACATGATCTGCCCGCATTGGTATGCTCGCCCGGCTTTGGAGTGGAGGAAAAGACTTGAAAAACTAGTATAGAGTCAGAAACGGCAAAGGAACATCTACATAAGTGAGGATTAGTGAAATAGGAAGAGAGGGAGAAAAAAAGAAGAAAAAAAAACGAACCTTTAGGACAAGGAAGGTTTTTGTTCTCAAGGAAAAAGAAGAGGAGTAGTAGAGTGGAAAGAAAGACAGCATTGTCACATAAATTGTATGATCCCGGCTCCATCCTCACATAACACTCTATGTGCATAACATTTACCGAGAGAGAAACCGTAGGAGAATCCTCTTTAAAGATTTTTTTTAAAGGGCAAAATACCTCCGCTAAACAGTCACCACCACAATTTAAAAGTGTGAGGGAATTTTTGCTTTTTTTTTTTTTTACTCAACCCCATTTTGTCTGTCTTCCGTTGAAATCTTGTACTTTAGGGGTTTAAAGCCCTATTATACTAGCTAGTACATCCGTGTACATGGAGATGGTTTTAATTTGCACCTCATTATTCTTCCTCGTGCATGTGTGTACGCAAAGGGAAAAAAATTAACTCCCACGAAATAAAAATGGAAAGGGGAAGAAAAAAAACGTTTTTTTCCCCTTTACTCCTTTACTTAGGTTTCCGAGGTAATATTACTACCACTACGGTATGCTTCATAAGTATTGGGTGAGTGCGAAACCAGGATTTTTGCACTAGGGCAATGAGATTCAGACGTGACTGATAATAATAAATACACTACAAGAACTTCCCTTCAGCTCCATGGCTGGGGTGGTTACGGGCCAGAGGAAGGATGAAATCGGGCAAATCAATCCACGGCAACACATCACGTAGAGGAGCTCCCACAAAATTTTATGTGGGCTGGAGGTTATGTTACGGAAGTAAACTGACGTCTCTCTATCTCTCCTCTCTGTCTCTCTCTCGCTCTTTCTCTCTCTCTCTCTCTCTCTGTATCAACGTATCGGATCTCCGCCAAGGGGTTTGGAGCAATATTGTATTTTATTATTTCCCCTTCTACTCCAATGTATAGCTCCCACTCTTTTACGAGTGTAATGCTCTGGAGGAAAAATCAAAAAAAAAAAATATCATTTCTCCCTGGCGGAAAGTTATCAGGGTAACTTTTTGGGATTGTCCAGAAATTGAAGATGAGACAGTGAGATTCCAATGAATAATTATGCTCCGTCCATGTCCGATATTTTTCTATCTGTGTTTACACATAACACCATGTTCCCATCTCCGACTGGCGGGGCTCTTGTACCCCGGAGGATAATTAATCATGATCATTCCCCGAATTCTAAATAGTTACACATAGGCGGTATATTGGATTCTCTAATGCCATACTATACCCAATTGGTTTCATGTTCCAAAAAAAAAATCCGTTTCCAAAAGGCCCGTTCAATCACGTCCCGTTAATATTAATGGGTGGGAATTTTTAAGCTCCATACATTTATTCTGGTAACAGCCCTAATATACGCTACTAATATTACATATGTGTACACATAATCAATTTCTCTCCTAGATCTAGGCTATGCATATATGCACAAATTATACAAAGTTCAATGAAACATTGGGAAGGACCAAATACAGAAGCCGTATGGGGTATCCCATATACATAGACAGTGTGAATGGCGTGAATTGAAAAAGGATCCACTATTACACTTTCTTAATAGGAGATGAAAGTCCACAGCAATCGTTCAAGTCACATAAGGAACAACTAAATAGAATGATATTACCATTAATTATCAGCGGTGCGGACTCATTAGTTCACCATTTGAAGAATCTTTGTATGCTTCTATAAAAATATATATGTTCCTTTTTTTAAAAAACACCAATTGTTCAACGCCCACTTCATCCATGTCGACCTGCTGGTGTGAGGAAGGGGGAATTGTCAAGTAGTCATTAATTATTGTGCTAACGCGTAATTCGGGATGACATAATCTCTTCTCAAGCACCTATTTCTACCCTCCTGTCCTTCCCACCTTCCTTTGTAGGCACAATTCCTGGGTGAGTCAAGAATTGACGCTGATCAGAGACAGTGACACAGACTGGGGCATACAGGAACAAAGACAGAGATAGACATAGGGAGGCAGGCAGAAGTATATAGTGTGACAAATATATGTAGGTACAAGTACCACCGATGAAAGAGACGTAAGAGAGATAGGTGCACAAAGAGATTACTGAAATAGAAATAGAGAGACAGAAAATAGCTGGAACGAGACGGAAGAAGAGCTATAAAGAGAAACAGAAAAATAAATAGCTATATAGAATCAGAAAGCGGAGCAGATAAATACAAATACATGTACATACATAGAGAAACAGAAAAATAGGTATAGAGGGAGAGAGCGAGAAAAAACAGATGTAGAGAGGAACAGAACAAGAGATATAGACAGAAAAGTAGAGAAAAAGATGAAGAGGAAGAGAGATGGAGGGAGTCCGAAAGAGAGGAAGAGCAACAGAAAGAGTTAGAGCAAGAGAAAGAGCGAGAGAGAGCAAAAGAGAAAGAAAGCAAAAGAGCAAGAGAGAGCAGAGCAAAAGGGAGCGAAAGCAAAAGAGCAAGAGAGAGCAAAAGAGAAAGAAAGCAAAAGAGCAAGAGAGAGCAAACGAGAAAGAAAGCAAAAGAGCAAGAGAGAGCAAAAGAGAAAGAAAGCAAAAGAGCAAGAGCGAGCAAAAGAGGAAGAGAGAGCAAAAGAGCAAAAGCGAGCAAAAGAGCAAGAGAGAGCAAAAGAGAGAGAAAGCAAAAGAGCAACAGGGAGAGAGAGCAAAAAAGCAAAAGAGAGAGAGAGAGCAGAAAGAAACAGATAAACTGAAGAGAAATAAAGGCTAATAGATGGATTGAAATGTGAAGAGAAAGACATGGAAGCAATAAAGTCTTTGTTGAATATCTAAAAGCCCTGCTGGTATTTTAAATAATAAGTTTTTTGTTACATTTCCCAACACCGAAATGGGTATCACCAGGATTTACGTAACTGCTTGTGTGTTTTTTACTTGTATTTTTTTTAATCTCCTATAAAGGATTTAGCAGTAGGAATCGTTTAGTTTATTGTGCTTGGTCGTGATTCCACATGGATGTGTCAGCTAAATGCCGGGGAAATGACAGAGATTGAAAGAGGATTAGGCCGCATGAACGTATTGTATATGATCCGAATAGAGGCTGAATGACACAGAAGCTCTTCAGCTACCTTTTTAATGTTGATTAAGTATTATAACACTCATCTGACACTGTCCATATGCCCTGTGAAAGGAGTACCTTATACGCATAGATGTGTTGTTGTTTTTTTTATTTATTTCTTCTTTGAACTAAAAAAGAGAAAGAGAGGGAAAAAACACATTCCATGAGAAGCCTTGGTTCCCTTTATCCTGGTGTCTTTTCACGTCCTCACGACCGGTACACATGAGACTGAGGATATTACATGGGATGGTAATGTACGTAATAGTAATAAAGAGGTGCAGTAAGAACATTATATTGCAACTGGATTTCTTTGGAGGCGCATCACAAATTCTTGTGTACGAAAAAAATGCTCTTTTATCCCCAAGTTTATATATTTTTTATTACGTTTAACCTTGAGTCATGTTTGTAAACGTAATTTATTTGTTCAACCACCTTTTTTCCCCCTCTTTCATGTTTTAATTTATCTAAATTATACTCGACCATACGTTCCTGCCCGGGATACATGCCTTCTGGGGGTGTACACAAGTTCAAATTGAGGGGAAGGGAAAGGGTTAAATGTGTTTCTATGGATGAGTCACAGATCACTTTATCAGTTCCTCCGTCCTCACAAGGCCTTCCACGATTTTGAGGGAGGGAAGAATCTTGAAAAGGCGATATAATGACTTATCTATTATGGATTTTAAATGAAGGGAAAAAAACGTGTTTAAAATGCTAATTTCTCCTACTAACGCTTCTTGCCCATTTTATCCTTTTTTGCTGGCTATATTTGTACCTTGTGACATTCTGTATGGTGATAATTTGGAATTTTAATAGATGGATGTAACTAAATGTCAAATTGAGCTGGAATTACTGGTTATTCGATATTAATTGTTGTATTTTTTTTGTATTTACAGAGATTTGAGCCACAATCAGCTGAGTGCTATTCGGAAGAGGTCACTCCTTGGACCCAGTTCGCTTCGGAATTTGTAAGTTTTTTAACCTTTTCCCTTATTTATGAGGGAAATTCCCCCTAAATATCTGTAGAATAATTGCCCCAAAATTTTTTTTTCTGAAATGTATGTTCATGTCTTCCAGATTACTTGATCACAATCAGCTCACATGTATTGATGAGTCCGCAGTTCGAAGTTTGAAAGATTTAGAAACATTGTAAGTCATTTTTTTTTTCTATTTACATAAGAGTAGCTCGTTCAAATACATTAAAATTCCGGCATGTTTTTTTTAAAAAAAGGAGAAAGCAAATGATTATTTTTACATGGATATTTGTTTGGATGGGTATGTGCAGAACGTTAGAGAGGAACAATTTGACATCTCTTCAAAAGGATACATTTGAAGGATTAACTCGGTTAAAGCACCTCACACTTGGTGAGAACCCCTTGATTTGTGACTGTCATTTGGCATGGCTCTCCAAGTGGTTGCAGAAGACGCCGAAGGCGTCCGCTCAGGCCAGATGTAACTCCCCGTACCATTTGCGGGATAAAACCATTGATGAAGTCTTGGAGACAGAGTTCAAATGTTCCGGTTAGTCTTCCTTTTCCTTATTACTTTCTTTGCACAATTAAGAATTGAAAAATGTAAGGGGTAACAAAAAATGAAAAGCAAATATTAAAAAAAAATAGTATTTAAATAGTTTTTATTTTCATGGTAAAAAAGACGGCAGTCAAAAGGTTCAATACTAAAGGGGAACGACCAGGGAGTAATGGTTGTTTGAACAAAATAATTATTATTATGAGCACAAGCTTTTTAGGAGAAAGTTCTTATGTGTGAGTTGCGTGGGATTTTTAATCTATGTTGTATGTACTCACTAGCTCGATGCTGTCAGACAAAATGAGCAACATATGACCCACACACATTTGTCACGGGTTGGGGTCGGTGATTTCGTTGTTTTCAGTATCCTCGCAAGAAAAAGTTTTTTTGAATCCGTGATAAATGATATTTAACACTTGGTTTTGCCAACAAAATATCCCTTTTTATATGGATCTTCATACCAGTTACTCTGGATGTATACGAAAGAGGGGTCGTCGACAAACGGGAAACCTTTTCTCCTTGCCGGGACTCCAAAAATATTACAATCAAAAGCTATTTATACATGTGTAACTGTAAACATTGGGTATGGCAGAATTTTGGAAGAGAAAGGGGAAGACGCCAAGAGATGGAGATGGAAATGAAGACAGGTTATAGTTTAGGAGAAATACTACTATCAATGTGACAAAAGAAGGACCGGGAAACGAGAGAGATGGAGAAGGAGAAGAAGGACAAAGAGAGAAAGTACGGAGTAAGAGAGATGAGAAGGTAGAAAGAGAGAAAGGAGTAGCTGAAGGCTAAGAGAGAGATACTGAGCAGAACCAGGAGATGAAAGTCAGATAAACGGATCAAAAAGAGATGGGCAAGTATTGAATAACAGAGAGAGAGAGACAAGAAAAAGAGAAACGAAGAAAGGGGAAAATAGAGACAACGATGAAGAAAATAGAAACAAACTGAAGAATGAAGAAAAGATGGAAAAAAGAATACGGCTGAAAAATAGGAAGAAAGAGAAAAATGTGAAAAAAACGGGAGAAAGAGAAAAATGTGAAAAAAACGGGAGAAAGAAAAAATACTGAAACAAGGGAGAAAGTGAGAGGAAAGACTCGAAAATAGAAAGAGAGAAAAAAATAAAGAGGAAGAGAGAAACAATTAAGAGAGAAATAGAGAGGAAGCGAGAAAAAATTAAGAGAGAAATAGAGAGGAAGCGAGACAAAATTAAGAGAGAAATAGAGAGGAAGCGAGACAAAATTAAGAGAGAAACAGAGAGGAAGCGAGAAAATTAAGAGAAAAGTTTAAGAGAGAAATTAAGGAAAAATGATGAGTAAAGAAAATTAAGGAGCAGGTGAGAAAAATAAAAAGTAAACAAAATATCAGAGAAAACGAGTTAAATAGTCTAGAAAAAACGACAGAGAAAGTGAGCAAATAAATAGCCAGAAACAAACTAAAGATAAATGTGTATTTAAGTAGAAAGATATTTCAAATTAAGAGAGAGAGAGCGGAAAATAAATAGATAATTGCAGAGAAGGTGTAAAAGAAATGAAGTTAGCAAAATGTAGATAACGTGGGATTAAGTACGAAGAACTGAGAAAGAGACAAATTGAAAGAAATATACGGAATCGAAAAAAGGAGAGGGAAAAGGAGAAAAACGGATAAAAAGAAAGAAATATAAAGCTAGAAAGGGAAATGTAGAAAGAAAGGCTAGATTACGTACATAGGGAGAATGGCGAGAAAGAGAGTTCAGGTGACTGAAATTGAGTATATATTTTTTACATTGTAAACAAATCCTCTTTCACCAACAGTCCCCATGAATAGAAAAAAGTGGAATTCCTTTCCTGTTGATGGTCATTAGTCTTTTGGTAAAGTGTCAGGAAACTCCCGAGGCTGGTGTTAATAGAGCTTCACGTGTGAAAAAAAATACAAATCTCCTTCATGGTGAACCACTTACTAACAAGACGAATCAAAGAGGCAGCAAGATCATGAATCGTCATCTGTACTATACGGACCAGTTTTCCCTTTTTTCTCTCTCTCTCTCTCCCTTTCATTCATTCTTGATTTTAAGGGAAGTGTGACATTTCTTCCACCAGATTCTTTTGACTTTTTTTTTGTCTACGTGATGTGTACTCTTGTTTATACACACACACATCTCCTTGAAATTGTTTTGGACGTGCCAAAAGAGACACTGACTCCATTCAACCACGACTCTCCTTGAAATGCACCTTACATTGACGTTTACAAAATGCTTGGGCTTTTCCAAAAAATCCAGAATAATATCAGATGATTTTTTCTCCCTTATATTTTCCTCACTTTTAATAAATCCTTCCCCGTCATTTCAAGTGTCCTCATGTCTCCCAATCATCCTTTTGCTACCACATATTCTTTTTCTAGAATTATGTAATATCTTGTCAAAGAAGGTTTCCTCCATGAATGTTACAAATTTAGCCAAAATCTATGTCACTATTTTTTTCCTTGGTTCGTATAAACTAGTTTTTTTTAAAGCTTAAGTTAAATATTTGTGGTTCTTTTTTTCCCCCTCTCTCTCTCTCTCTCTCCAGAATGAAGAATAAGACCAGGAATAAAGTTCTTTGCAAAAGTCGTTATGAAAAGATGATTTATGTCACTCTCACAGCTACCCTCATTTTTATTTCAAACCAACTCTTTTCCAGCTTTTGAATGTCACACAGACCCGTTATAATGTCCGTGGCAAAGGAGTTTGCAATTTGTACCGTTTTTTTTTCAGTGCCTCACAGGAGCTGTCCCATATGAGTGTGTAAGAACATATAGAAGAGAGATTTTGAGGAGAAATATTGGCAATGTTCAACTTATAAGGACAGGAATATGCAAGGAAATAAGGGACATATTTGAAAGCCAGACTATTTGCACTTGGGGAAGAGGAGAGGATTTCCCTTTATCCTTTAATACCCAGTGAAGAATTGGGAGAGCTCTTCACTTCATGTCCTACAAAATGTGAATGTAAGAGAGAGAGCGAAAAGTGAGGGATTGAAATCGAGAGCGAGGAGAGAGAGAGGAGAATGAATAAAACGGAAACAGAAAATGTACGAAAGAAAGAGAGAAATCGAGAAAGAGAGAGAGATAAAAAGAGAGAAAGAAAGAAAGAGAGAGCGAGAGAGAGAGAAAGAGAGAGAAAGAGAGAGAGAGAGAGAAAGAAAGAAAGAGAGAGCGAGAGAGAGAGAGAGAACTAGGATGACACTTAATTTGTATTCTTTTCGAATCACTTGAAAACAATTTCCTTTTGGCGCGCGTGTTACGAAACCTTTATGTACTTTGTCGACATTTCCCGACCGTGTTTTATATTTTTTTATGACTGCAAAAAAAATGTTTAAATCCATGCCAAAGGCTTTGCTTTTGCAATTATTGAAGGTGTGTTTCAATGGGAAAATGTGGATAAAAAAGGGATTTTTCGTGTCAACAGCAAAAGTTTCAGCACGGTAAGAAATGAGATTCACTGTGTTAATATTTTCTAAAGACTTTGAAGCACTTTTCAATGTTAAAATCTCATGTGTATATGCACATACATACACATATATTACCTTTGGTTTTTTCTATACTATATACAACATAAGAATTTTGCTTTGGAAATCACGGAACAAACGCAAGAGAAAGGGTTTCTTTGCAAGAACTCAAATAAAAGATGTCAAATTTGTAGCCATAAATAAAGCACCTTGAAATGCGTACAAGTCCATGTGTGCATTGAATTTGATTTTTGTTTCTTTTTGGTTTTTTTTTTTACTTTTCTACGGATTATACAAAGAAATACGATACTTAATATATTATACCTTGTAAAGGAAAATGTAATAAAAACAAATTTTTTTTTGCCCAACCTCAAAGCTTTTTGGAGAAAGTTTAATGATCGTGAATAGGAACCTTTGACCTTTTAAGGACTAACACATATAACATGAGGAGCAACAAAATTTTATTGGGATAAAATTCATGTGTCAAACATGTAATTCTCACCTCAGCCACTATGTGCATAGTTATATCTATTCTCAGATCCTTAACCCTCTTGCCCCGTAAACGCATCTTATTATCTGTTATAAACACTTTACCACCATCCCAATCAGCCTCTTGAATTTTTGAGGGGGTATAAGAACAACTTTTGGGCGAGTAATTTGTTTGGTAATTCCCTTTAAAAAAAAAACCAGCTCCAATAATATTTTCTGTCTACATCTTCCAAACGCTTGGATTCCTCCCCAAATTATTTTTCAATAATAACGGCATTTACCCCAAACTTGGCCAGAATGGTATGGATAATATGATCAAATTGGGGTAGTTATATAGAGTATTTTATTGGGTATAATATGTACATGGTCAGCTGAGCTCAAAGGGTTAACGTATTCCTCCTATTAACATCAAATCTGAAAGACTTGTTGTGCAGGAAATTCCATAATTTTTTTTTGGAAATACAAATTTATGTGCGTGTTGGCAGATTCGAAAGTGATAGATAAAAGGGGATTTCATCCCACCCAATTTGACTGTGATGCAATGCACGTGGGAGGATGCCATTGTGTGTTATGTGGGACGGCTGTAGAAAAAGTAATTGGGGAAAGTTTGTACCTATTTAAGCTCATGTCTATATAGCTATATATCTACATAGTACACAATATGTATGCATGTAAAGGCTGTAAATCTACGGATATCCTGTGGAAAAGGACCAGAGTCTGGGCAAAGATGTTTAGGGGGCCACCAGGCTCTGATTAAAAGGCACAGGATGTAATGAAGTTAATTAATTATTCCTTTACACTTTAATTGTATTCATTGGATTTTAAGGAGCTCCGCAGTCATTTCAATGGAGTGGCCCTTGTCACTCGGACGGATGGAAGGGTTGGGGATTTGGGGGAAACTTCTGTCCTTCTGGGCTCTCAATGGGCCTCTGCATGGGAATTGAAACAAATCTGAATTTATATGGCTGTCCCATCCTATAGTATAATTAAAGCAATTATCATTCTTTCACCATTCTCCGTGGAGCTTTGATCAGTTCCGGAAATGCAAAGTAACTACTGAAGCTCCCTGGTCATAATCAGATTTACTTCCGACATTCGTCTTTAATTGTTTCGTCAACCATGTAGAAAATCCCTTGTTTTTCGATTGTCCATCGAGTGCTCTACTTGTATAGAAGGACCATTACGTCCTTAAATTTGATCATTACGTACTTAAATGTGATCATTATGTACTTAAATTTGATCATTATGTACTTAAATGTGATCATTATGTACATAAATTTGATCATTATGTACTTAAATGTGATCATTATGTACTTAAATTTGACCATTATGAACTTAAATTCGACCATTACATACCTAAATTTGACTATTACCTACATGAAAATGACAATTGTCCTTAAATATAACCATTCTTATATGTATTAACAGGTGTGATTGAGCGAACATGGAGCAAATGCGGAGGAGATGAGGATTGTCCCCATCCATGTGTCTGTGCGGATGGCGTGGTGGATTGTCGGGATTTGACGGTGAAACACGTCCCGGAATCTCTCCCTGAGGACGTTATTGAATTGTGAGTTTTTTTTTTTACTTCTTTTATTTACATATATATGTACTATATCATGTACATATGTATAGGTATGAAGGGCAATGACAAGACTCCCTTTTGATGGTGCATGAAAATAGTATTTGGTGACAAAAAAAGTTGGATTTGTTTTTATTGTGACGATGTACTTCTACTGGAGTGGCCTATCTGATAGTAGTACATGGTAATACTAGTAGTAGTAGTAGTGGCTACAAATGATATATAGAGATTTGTGTAAAATGTTGAAAGTCATTCTGAAGTTATCTGTCGTCATTGTTCATGTCAAATATAACTTGGTTTCCCTTCCTTGTTGTATTCAGGCGGCTGGAGCAAAATGAGATCACTGAAATACCACCCGGAGCCTTTTCCCCATATAAGCGTCTACGGAGACTGTAAGGACTCGCTCTTTTCTATTTTTGTATACATAAACTGATTCTCATCTATTCTCCCTTAGCCTTCTTCCCACCGGGGGAAAAAAAAATCATTTTCTAACCATTTTTCTCTTTTAAAAAAAATACATTTTTAGTACATATATGCATATATGTATGTACATATGTAGAGAGTACACGGACATACCAAGTGTCTCCATGTGACTACATATTCAATTTTCATTTTTGATAGAGATTTTGGATTTCCCTTTTTTTCAAGAGGCTTCCCCTCTAAAGCTTGGGGATTGTCTTTTTTTTTGTTGTTTTATCATCCATGTACAATTTTCGGACAAATTTTGTTTTCTCTCTTGGCAAAGAGAGATTTATCCCTGGAACTCCGCTTACACCACGGCTTGTGTGAAGGTATAAGGTCCTATTTTTTTCTCCTTTTACTACAGGGATCTAAGCAACAACCAAATTCAGAAGATTGCCCCGGATGCATTTCGGAACTTGAAATCACTTACATCTCTGTAAGCCAAAACATTTTTGTGGATATTTCCTCATTGTAAAGTATTTTTCGTAGCCAATATGTATATATTTGTGTATGGTTTGTATTTGAGGGTAACGGTGATTTCTTCATTTTTTTTACACATGACACACGCACTGCGGCTCCCACGTAGTTGATATTATGCGGGATACGCACAAGTGACAGGGGGAATGTATATGAGAAAATAAAAGGGAGATTTGGGAATTTTTTTGGGGGGAATATCATTGCTTGCTCAAGTATATTTTTTGCCGGGACAATATACCCCCAAATGGGGACATGCACTTTTGGTGGGAGTGTGCTTAAGATGATTTAAGTTGGGACTGATGAGATACATACTTTGTGTAAATGATGGGGAGAAAATCTATAAACAATTTTTACATGGTCGGATATATCCGGCATTAGAGGGAAGGTAATTTTGTATACCAAAATAAAAAAAAAAGAGGGGAAAAGTCCCAACCGGATTTTCCTTTCAAAAGTCGTTGAGGAACTTCGTGTCGGTGTAGTACAAAAAAAGGAAAAGAAATCTCTCGTTCACCCCATCGAAATGTTCCAACGTTTTCGTGGGTGTACATATATTTTGGGGGGGGGAAAGACGGGATATACACACGCTTGCAAGGAGCTTTCGCTCCAATTTTCTTTGGTACAGAAAAAAAAAAGTGAATTGAGATGTGTGTGTTTTTTGGCTTTCTCCTCACTCAAATTCTCTCTCTCTCTCTTTTTCTAGCGTTCTGTATGGAAATCACATCAGTGTGTTACCTCCAGGAATATTCCACGGACTCACATCCTTGCAACTCTTGTAAGATGCCACTTTATGATTTATGACATTTTGATGAGGATCTAATTTGCATGCTTCACTTTTCACACATTTCCATCTCCTCCCTCCCCTCCTTTCTGCACCTATTCCGAAGGGGTGAAAAACACTTGTTTTTTCTCTCTCTTGTGTGTGTTTAAATTCGAAGACACTTCTTCTCTCGGCACCCTTATTAAGTCTCCATCCCCCCACCCCCTCTTCTCCCCTCCAACTATTTACATACATATGAACTTGAAGACACCCCAGTCATTTTAATATTTAATTTGGGCTATCAAAATAACACACATGCACTCTATAGAGCATTCAATCATGTGTTCAGCTTCTCCTTTTTGACATGTCCTCTGGCAGCTATTTACCGATGCAAATTAGTGTGGCTTTGCATTCGAGAATCTCTCTCTCTCTCTTTCTCCTTATCTCTATTTTATATCCCCTTTCTCTCCTTACTTCCTCCCTTTCTTCTTTCCTCTCTAATATTTCATCTCTTTTTCGCCTTTCTCGGACTTAATCTCCTTTTGGTCTCTGGTATTTCCACATTATACTACTTCAATTTCCTCCTTTTGGTCTCTCATATTTCCTATTTTATTTGGCGCATCTTTTACTCTCTCTTACTTTTTCGTTTTCCCTTTTATTTCCTCTTTCTTTTTTGTCATCGCTCGTGGTTCCTCCTTCTTTTTGTCGTCTTTCATTTCCTCTTCCTTTGTTGTCGTCTCTTTGATTTTCTCTTTTTCTTGTGTCTTTGATTTTCTCTTTTTGTCGTCTCTTTGATTTTATCTTTTTGTCGTCTTTGATTTTCTCTATTAGTAGTAGTAGTAGTACTTCTTTATTGTTAATCAAAATTTAATGGTGAACATGGTTTTTAATTTGACAAAATAATAAAATCTTGAGTTCTTACATATACCTAATTGTTTTTGTAATCTTTGGCGTTTACAATGTCAATGTTATTTCCTTTTATTCGTTACATTTTCAAAGCTAATTTTATTTTGATTTTGAATTCATTATTTTCAATGGACTTAAGATTTTCTGTTAATTTATTCCACATTTTGTCGTCTCTTTGATTTTCTAAATTTCGTCACCTTCTTATCAGTTCTTCTTCTCGATTTTGCCTGTGTTTTTATTTTTTTTTATCTATCTTTCATGCTTTCACTTTTCCTCTCCTTCTCTCTCTTTCTTTCCCTTTTTCCTCTTTTTTTCCTACAGTGCTTTTCGTGCACTCTTCCTGATTTTCTCTCCTTGTGTCTGTCTTTCCCTCTAATAATTCCTTGTACATGAACTCTCGCCTACTCTCCTGTCTGTCGCCAAATATCTCTCTATCTCTCCCGTAGTTGTGGTAATGACCGTCAGGTATTGACAGGGTACAAAGGTACCACCAGTGTGTGTCCCGGAGAGGGGAGAGACAAGAGACAAAGAAAGCTCCGTAGGAACTCATTTCCCTCCCTAATCATGGCAAGAGACCAGCGAAGGAGGGGAGCTTTCCACACATACCATTAGGAGAGGAAATTGTTTTACAGTTTTTGGGTAGAATTTCTTGTCCCATACACTTTTTGTACCTTAAAAGGAATATCTGGGAGAGATGTGACTGACATGATTGGGGAAAAACTGTTCCCATATTATTTACTTTGTGTATACATATACGTTTATACATTTGTAGGAGAATTTATGATAGCCATTGCCGAGGGTGGCCTTTTGGGAAGGAATGGTCACAGCATGAACATTAAGTGCCAAGCATGTTCTCTCTCTCTCTCTCTCTCTCTCTCTGACCAACATATTATTACATATATTCGTTTTCCCGAGGAAACTCCCTGTTAACAACTATTATTTGTTCCTCTTGTATAACTCTCCGACTCGTTCATGTCCGTCGCTCTTGAGCTTTTCTGGACTTGTTTTTGTCACATTTTGTAGGGTGTTTATGTTTGTTGGAGGGGTTCTCACTATTTATGTATTAGGGCATATGATGTGCGGGAAAAAGGAGAAATTGTCGCACGCGTAGGTACACATATGAACACGGGGACAACAACACATATTTGTCTTCTTACCACGGCCACACTCAACTCTCCAGGCCTTCCAGTCAACTTGAGTGAGGAGATACAAAAGTCCCTTTTAAAGGCTGCTCATTATTTTTACTCGCGGAATTCTACACCACTCAAATTATGGATTTTATGGCTTCGACAATCTCATCACTATAATATGTTACTTTCCCCTGCCTATTTTTTGCTGTTCCAAGCTACTGCGTTACTCTCTCTCTCTCTCTGTCTTATTTCTTTCTGTTTTTGTTTTCGTCGTTTTTCTCCCTAACCGATATTTATCCTCTCTCTCCTCTCTCTCCTCTCTCTC
>JAQGBT010002954.1:0-21637 GCA_034698585.1 Disparrhopalites patrizii | reverse complement strand
AGAAAGCAATACCGAAAGAGAAAGCAAGACAGAAAGAGAAAGCAAGACAGAAAGAGAAAGCAAGACAGAAAGAGAAAACAAGACAGAAAGAGAAAGTAAGACAGAAAGAGAAAGTACGACAGAAAGTAAAAGCAAGACAAATAGAGAAAGCAAGACAGAAAGAGAAAGCAATACCGAAAGAGAAAGCAATACAGAAAGAGAGAGCAAAAGAATGAATAAAAGGAAGGAGTGAGATAGAGAAAGAAAAAATATGAGATAGTGGAGAGAAAGGAAGGGAGCGACGGCCTTGTCGGCACACACTTATCA
Organism: Disparrhopalites patrizii; assembly: GCA_034698585.1. Classification (NCBI taxonomy): domain Eukaryota; kingdom Metazoa; phylum Arthropoda; class Collembola; order Symphypleona; family Sminthuridae; genus Disparrhopalites; species Disparrhopalites patrizii. The sequence continues at coordinate 21,331 of JAQGBT010002954.1, read as the reverse complement.
ACCGCAGTCACAACAAAGGCCCGAGGTAATGTTTTCAATCTTTATTCGCTCCCGCCTCTACACTCGAGTGAGCGTAAGCAATAGCAGCTAATAATTGTGATGCTGTATACGAGGCCCTTGAAACTCCTCCACGGACCAGAAGAGTTCCAGTGAGAGTATCAAGACCATATGTATCTTCTGGGCAGATCTTTTGAAATGAAAGGAAAGCGAGGGGGAAATCGCATTGAATTGCAGGGTGGAAATTAGTGTCGATGTATACATATTAATGTATGTAGCTGTGATACCAACTCACAGATACCTATACGTGAGCTCCATCTCCCTCATTATGTATGTATGTGCCTCACACGGAATTTGGCCGGGCTTGTGGCTGCATCGCTGTTTCCTTCCATAAATATCTTTATTAAAAACAGCTCTAGCACACCTCTCCCTCCCCTCGTTTTTCATTTCACACCCACCAACTTTGGCTTCCCCACTCAAAAATAAATTTGGTGGAGGGGGACAATATCCACTATTATTGCATTGTACATATATGGTAGCAGAGTGGAAAATTCCGTCAGTATGGAAAATATTCCGTCTGGATGTAATGTACAACCATGCGAGGAGAAAGCGGAGAAAGGATGGGAAATGTGATATTGTGTCCTGTTAATGTTCATATTACATCTGTGAACGTGGTTGGGAAGAGATCGCACAAATGTGACACTTCTTCGCCCAGTGACTGGATGTCTCCATGTCGCTGGGATACCCTTGAAAGTGCCAGAGCGGAGCTGTTGAAAAACACGGATATCTACTCACTTTCCCTGTCCTCATTTTTTCTCTCCTGTCAATTCTAGCCCCTCACCAGCCTCAACTGTCTAAATATTCCCTGTCACAACTTTCTTCTCCAGCTCGTCTCGTCCAGTCACCAGACGCACACACATTGCCAAGCCTTACCTTTGTGGCTTCTTCCCTTGACACGACATTTCTGTCCTCCTACGTTATCCCCCGACTTATGTACAACTTATGACGACTTTTATTTAAGGACGAGCATCACATCTTTGTCGTCAGAGGGTCCTTTATGTACATGAATCTCTGCAAGATCTTCTCCTTCTCAAGATTAGCCACTCTTTGACTCATTTCTGAAAATTATTCTTTACAACAACACAGGAAATGCTGCGACTTTTGTGTAGTGAAAAGTCATGGGAAGAGCTGGTCACCGAGCGGGAACTTGTCGCAGTTATACAGACGCTCTCAACACTCAAAGGGAGATTATCATCTGCATCTAAGCTAAACATGTACAACTACTTATGTAATATGTATGTAATGTAAATACATAATATATGTACATATGTACAGCATATTCCATGCCTATTCCATATGCTCCCCAACTTTTGCCAAATCCATTTCTCCTCCCCCGCCCATTCACTCTCGCAAAAGACTCACTGGCGGAGTTTATGTCTTTGGCCAAAAAAAAGCTCATAAATTCCTGTTAATAATTTGAGGGAGACGAAAGAAGTGCACTAATATTCCTAATAAAACTTCCACTACAGTTACTTTTTATGCAAAGTTGAGCCATGTAGGTTCTGAAATACTTTCTTATTTATAGAAGTAGCATAGTAATAAAAAAAGCTTTTTTTTGAAGAAACGGCATGCATGCAGAACTGAGTGATTTCTGTGGTTACAGCTTGTGTAAGCATATGTATGGTCATAAATATCTCTGGATATGTTGTCTCCTCAGCCAATTAAAGGGACTTAATGGTAGGTTAAGTTTTGGTGTTATCTCTAAGTGAGGTGTAACTCTATCTATACACTTTACTATCTAGCCATTTTTGCCCTTTATTTATATGAAGGGCCTGGCACAATGATAAGAACGTTACTTCCTCGCATATTCTTAAAAGCCTAAGTACTTCCGTATCTTTTTCAAGATCACAAGCTGCAGTAAAAAAAGAGACTTGACTAAAAATGGATTGTGGCCATTACCGACAAAACCCACGCCGTTTCCATGCCTCGGTGAAGTTCAAGGATGTTTTGGCTATTTTTTTCTTTGTCTCATAAAAACAATTATTACATGCATCTTGCAGCAGGTTGAAACGAGAGAAATTGTACATTTTCTGGCCTGCTGAAAATAAGGAGAGAGTTCTGGGTGATGTTATCCATCATTAGGCACGTTTCAACTTAATATCTCTTTCCCCACTTTCAGTACAATTTCTGTACTATTTGAGTGCACGTTTCCGAAATTCTAGTGAAACGTCTCTTTCTCTCTCTTGGTTTAGAAAGCATGATGCATGATTCCACAATTTATACATGAAATTCTACAGAAATAGTTCCCGCAAAATCCGCTCCGGATGCTGCTGTCTTGTAAAAAATTTAGGCTTTCTTGTACCGTATACTTACATACATATGCATATACCTAGGTAGAACATATGAAATGAATCGGATCAAGATTGAAAAATGGAGTCTTACCTGGAATTCTACAGAGATGACAGGAATAGAGAAACAGGAGGCGCATTGTGGGAGAGAAGAACTAACAGATTTCCGCATGTTAACTTGCCAAATGCTGGGAGTTGCTGACTGATCATGAGATTTCTTCAGATCAAATCTCTCCTTCTTTCTTTTCTACTCTATCAAGAATGTGGGCTTTTCTTTACAAATTCCCCGAAAAAGTAGTCCTGATACGTAGGTGGGAGATTTTAGGGAGTATTTTCAGAGAGCATTTTATATTTCCTCTCCGCTCTCGCGTCATACTTGTCAGCCTAATAATTTGGTAAGTTTGTGTCTATGAAGGCTTTGGAAGTAAGTTGGATGGGAGTGACTGGGAATTAGATGAAGGCACCTCTCGCCTTTCCATTTAATTTGGTCTCATGTCCTCCAGAAGCTCCCCGAAATTTCATCTCCTTCCATTATCTTGTATTCCCATCTTTTTCCCTCTGTTACACTCCTCCATGCCCACCTAATAGCGGTTGTTCTTCAAGGATGAGAAAAAGCCGGGCCCAAAAAAAGAAACCTTTTCACAACATCCTTACCTTACGTAAGCTGATTTCATCCCGGTTTTACCTTCCGCAAGGAGAATCTTATTTTCTCATCTACTAAACTTTTATCCTACAACTACATATACAGTCGTAGTACCTTCCTACTGAAGGTCTTTTGGAGTTCACTAGGAATTTTTAAATGAATTTTCTTCTCAATTTCTCCTCCTCCTCCTCTCTCCGTCTAACCCTCCACTTTTCCCCGGGAAGAAGTCAATGGAGAAGCCTTTCTATGCTCAAATCCCTTATTAATTATTTAATCAGGGCATAAGGTCCGCCGGCTCCCATAAAATTTTAACTCCACGTAATTTTTTTTACTCGTTCCCTTTTGGTTGCCGACGGAAATTTCTCTGGTAGAAGCTACAACTTTGATGTTTTTAAATCAGCAATTAAATTTTAATTCCGTCAGGAATGACTTCTGAGAGGATGGGATCATGCAGTATGCAAGCACGTACATGCCACAGGTTTCTCCGTCTCTTCCCATTTCTCCATTCATTGGATCAAGCACTCACATCGAGCGGGAAATGCCTCTGATCTTTACTAGCCGGGGATAGCAAGACTTTGTGGTATTGAATGAAGAGCAAGCAGTAATGAGCTTTAGAGACTGACAATAAGAAGTAGGAAATATCTCGTTTTAGGAGATTCCACCACAACCTCCCACTTGTACGTGGAAATGTTGATTCCTCTCCAGCATAATCCTCCCACTTTTTCCCACGAATTCAATCAGCAAAACAGCTTAAGAGGAGACAAGAGGATTTCATGACAATTTCCTCCCTCCGAAATACTTTTAATAGTAGGTCAAAGGGGAAAAGTTCATAGTTTACAGTTTATCGTACATAATTCTAGTATATGCCTGTACAAATACAAATACCTCAGTTTCCCCCCCCCCAGAAACCTACAGGAATGACTGGAAAAGTTTGTGTTCACTCCGTGCATATTTAGACGCAGAGATTGTGCACATTCGATTTTATTTTCAGGAAGAGGACATTACACAGTTAAACAAAACATCCCAAATTCCTTTTGTACCTTTCCCCTTGTTTCTACCTTTGAAAATACTACACTTGTCAAGAGTAAACAGGGGGGGGGAATCCAAACAAGACTCAAGGTACGGTCTGTGTAATGTTTTTTTTTCCTCTTCAAGTAAATACACATAAGGAGCCATAGTTGGACGGGAGAGCAATGCACCCTACAAAAGTACACACGGCTTTGTTTATTTTTTGACTTTTACCCTTCCTCCCTCATGTATGCAGGGGGCTTCGGGCCGAGACATTGGCTCTCCATGAAGCCCGAAGTATTTGTGTGGGGAAAAAAGTGAGACCAAGGAAGAAAGGAGAGAGAAAATAAAGGAAAGAAAGAAAGGGAAAATTCATTCTCCTATCATTAGAATAGGTTATATTGGGAACTAGTGTGGTCAAGTGAATCAAGTATTAGTCGTAAGGGGATATGTGTATAGAGACCAAAAATATGACTTTGTAAACAGTGACCATAATGATAAGGAGGTTAGGACCTGGAGACATGAGGAAGACAAGTCCTTGTTGGACGGGAATCCGAGGGTCGCCTCTGGCGTGGGGCAACTAAATTGGATGACCCATGTAAGTGGCTCCTTTTTTTGAGACAATAAAAGAGAAAGAAGGGAGAAGTGTACACATGACGGGGTTTAGGGAAGGGGAATTGGATGTGATCCCATCGAATTGTTGTGGGCATTGGTAGATGAATAATTGATGAGGGCAAAGTGAATGATCCCGATGTACGCTTCGGAGTGGGAGAACATCATTACCCAGGGTCCCATACACACCTTTAGCAGCCAATGAATTATTGATGGGGAAGTGAAGAAATATATATAGATATGTGCTACGTTGTACATACCTATGGATCCCTTGTCTTTCTCCTTCAACTCAATTGTTTGGATACACTAGATGAGTACAGCTAACGAAAATTCCTGAAATTTGCTATTTTCTCCAACTGGCTTCGAAAGCTTTCAAAAAATGCTTGCTCTCCGATCCTTCAACCTCCCATGTGTGTAAACTATTTGTTTTTTTTTCACCTTTCCAACCCGGCTTCTGGTATTTTTTCCAGGACAAGTTGACGTCAGAGAAAAAGAATTTTATCCCCCTCATTCTTTTAAAACTTGTTACACTTTGAAAACAGAGTCGGATAGTAATTCAACGATTCCCTGTTTATTTTTCTATCCCTGCTTCAATCAATAATCCCTTCCATTATCATGTAAAAAAACCAGATCCTCCTGGAAAGACGTAAAGGAAATTCTCATGAGCAAGTATGTGAATCATTGGCATGTGAGGAGAATTGCAAGTACTTTAAAATGGAAATATTGTTTGATGTATAGTAAAGGATTCAACTTATTCGTAAAGAAATTGGTTTGGAAGTTATTTTCAGTCCATGCAAAACAAAAAGTGTTTAAATAGCTCCAAAAGACAAATCTAGGTTTTTCCAAGAAAGAAAAAAGAACTCGATTTGAAAGCAAATGATGTCTTTGAGCATAACTAATCTCTCTTTCCCTTTAGTTTCTACTATTTTCAGTGTACATAGTAGTTCTTTCCCCCCAAGAAAAACCCGGAAAGAGTTTGTAGGGAAGGCTCAAGTCTACTTTCCCCGGAATCTTATTTTTTATTCCATTCTGCCCCAAAAATACTTGGGTTGATCTTTGTCCCTTGTGACAAAAGTTAAAACAAAATTCCTTTTGAAGTGTACGCAAGGTGCCAAAAAAGTTTGGAGAAACGGGCACCTTAAGCAAAAGTTATTGGAGAGAAAGCATCCTCACTTTAAGGCACGTCGGTGGTATTTTCACCCTTTAAAAAAATGCTAGTAAGAATGACATTTGAAACTTTAGGTTAAGAACTACTCATTTTGAGCATTGAAGATTGCTCCGACATGTGCTCCTTATTCAAACGGAGGATTAAAGCTCATGGGACAGAGGAAACATACAGCGCAAGTTTTGATGAAATAAAACGTTATAAAAATCAAAATGAGATCCAAAGACGGCGTTGGGATTACACGTGCGCCAATGGTCATAGACATGTGGATGAGTCGGAAATGGACCAAACTTAATGGTGGTTGTATTAGTGGATTTTTTTTTCGGCCCATAAAGCCCTGTCCACAAGGTGTAGTTTTTAAGTGCGTTGATAGTAACATAATCATGCTATTTGTAGACACACGCGCCACACGCGAAGGACATTTTTGTCCTTCGCTTCACAGAAGCAGCAGTTCGACGAAAGCCCAAGTTGCAACTTGTGTAATTGAGTTGTGTTTGAACAGACACCGCTATACGGAATGGATGCACCTCATCAGTTCAGGGAGACAGCGGAGTTTGTATTGATGCACGGAGCAAACTCAAAAAAAAGTCCAATATTTACTTAGGAGAAAAAACCCAGAAGATTCATAAATATAGAAAAAAAAACTTGAGTGAGTGTACTCAGTGGCCACTTTGAAGTGGCAATACATAAATAATGAATCTCTTGACCTCCAATGGTGTGTCAATGTTATGTAGGGAAATTTCTTTGAAGGGATAAAAGGAAGGCTTTCCCTTTTATCCACATGCCACCACAAATTTTCACTTTTACCCTTAACCTTTAACACAAGCTCCCTTTCTCTCTTCATTTTTAGGAAAAGCCCGGGAGTTAACAACTTGTGCCACATGTCCAGACGATATACAAAGGGCTTGGAGGGTAATCCAGGCACATTAAGTTCTTCCCTGGATTTCATAGAACTGCGAAGTTTCCGTTTTTTTATCGCTATCGGCTCCAAGCAATCGTTTTCAGAGCACGCACGTGGACGCACTGTAAAGAAAATACCCACTTGGTGAATGAAACTCCTTCAAAGGACCCGTGAACTTGCGGGATTAGTTTTAATTGGCCGTGAGCGCAACAACTTAAACTCGGTAATCCATCTTTTTTCTTTGCCATTATCAAGGTTATACTTACGCCCTCCTTACAGTCTGGAGAAAGAGCGGAGAAAGCCCGGAGGATCTCTGGATCTCCATGTTTTTGTGATTGACCCGCCTAATTTGTCTTGCTCAACCCTGCCCCTCGGCTCACATTTCATCCCTTTCTTACCATGCTAATTCCCTATGAGAGACATCTTCTTGCGTCGCTACAAAATACTTTCATTGTAAAAGAATAACTGCCTCGAATGAGATACATGAAATTGATCAGTCTCCAGGAATTCTCTCTCTTTCCTTTTGTACTCTTTCATTATTTTTTACAATCTTGCATTTCCCTGTAACAAGCTATTCCTCCAGAGAAGAGCCAACTCTAATATGGGAGATGCGCTCCCGATACTCCATTATCCAGACTCCATCGGATCTCTCATTCCCCTGGCTGAAGATGGGTGCTCATTATTTCCTGGAGGACTTTCCCCTCCCCAATATTTCGGTGGCATTCTAATTGGTACGCCGAAACCCAGACGTTACCTAACCAAATCAAGTATCATTAACTGGATCATTCGTCCATTGGCAATTAGCTTTGTAATTACCGGACGGCGTGGTTTTTACATCTCTCCTGGCAAAGCAATTCATTACGGGATGAAGAACAGTGGCACAACCACGGGATTTCACGAGCCTTCCGAGGTTGAGCGTCAATAAAAATAATAGAAGGGAGAATTCCCCTGAATATCAGTATAACGGGAGAGCCCACGTTAAACTGAGCTTTTTTTTTCTGCTGTACCCCGTGAAATAAAAAGTGAATGGCGGGAGCCAAAGAAGATTTCATTGGAGCGGTTAATGTGTGCCTTGGAATCGCTTCACTTCCCCCATACCTTTTTATTGTTACCTCCCGCATCCCCCCTAAAAATCCGTTGGCTTTTCAAGGAAGAGTAATTATAATTTAACGACCGGCAACTGCGTCTCTCTCATTCTGCGGGAGCGTCCTGAATGAATGAAAATACGTTTGTTTCGGATGGAGACGGTCACAACAGCAGTTGATATTTCCTCCCGTTGGAATTTAATGTATTTGGCTACGTAAGCACACGTGCATGATCAAGGCACAAGCCAACCCTTTGTGTGCTCGACCTTCCTTGTGTCAGTGAAAGGATGTGTCAGTGAATTAAAGTGTAAGTAAATTCTCCTGAGCTCCAGTTTTTATTCGAAAAATGTACATGCAGTACACTCTAATTATATAATGTCTTCTTCCCGTTGCTGCGGCAAATGTGGAGAGATTAAATAATTCGTAAATCACGACTTTTATTTATTGCTGAGGAAAGGGAAAACATGATTACATCTTCAATTACTCCTCTGTCGGTCTCTTGTAATGATCATGTATTATTATCCCTAAATAATGACACACGCTTCCCCTCCCCATGATGATTACATGAAGGTTGTGGGAACATGATCTTCTTGTTTTCTTTTCTCCGAGAAATAAAAAAAGGGGGGAGGGACACCAGTGCTAAATTTATTCGGGGATACATAACTTTCTTTCCAGCCTTGAGATTTTGTGACCGCCTTCAAGAGCTGGAGTTACATGGTCTGAGAAAGGAAATAAAAAAAAGCTGCAGAATGAGAGATCTTATGGTCTTGTGCCATGACTGAAAAAAACATATTTTAGGGGTCACATCATGCAAACATCATCATAACTTCTTCTTTAAATGAATAAAATGCCCCTTCAGCTTGCATGGAAGTGTTGATAATTCTAACTCGAATGTGACGTCTTCTATAGTTTGCCTTCATCATCATATCCGCTCGAATACAAATGCATGGAAGGAAAAGTACTGGAAGAAAGAGAGGGAGATGGGAGTGTTTTGAGAGAGGCTAAATTTGATTTTTAATGACACTGGAGTCTTTTTTGGAGACGGAAGAGGGGGAGGGGTAGAGCCAGGGTATGGATAGAAAGACAGAGATGATGCGAGTGCTTTAATAGGCGCATCCCTGCAGGGATGTCTGCATTCAGCTCAGATGGAGTAAAACTGTGACATTTATTTTTAGTTCACTTTTTTTCGACTTAAAGCAAAGGGAACAAAATCCAACCTGTGTTTTTCACCGCATGCGGTTGATTTTGTGTGTGTGTGTAGACTTTGAATCTTCTTTGATTACCTGACTACGCTCTTTTATATGGAATACGAGATCCCATTAACAATATATTCTTATCAAGTTGAGCAACTGCAAGCTTCTTACGCCACTGTTTTTCCACTCGGATTACACTCTCCTATTATTCTCGGTCCAACTTTGTTCCTAACCAGCACACGACATAATCAAAAGTCAGAGAATGCCTCTCTGAGGGTCAAACATAGCCAATTTCCCGACCCTCCAACATTCGCAGCATGCATAATGACTATTATTTAACTCCGAATTATTTTTAGTGCTCGGGAAATAATAAACAGAAAAAACAATCCATCTCGAACCATTCATAGGCGCTATTCTTACATACGTATACGTACGTAATGTATGTATACCTTTTTATATATAAATCCTTCCATTGCCAACCAAGTCACCCTTTATATTCTTTTCCATTTTTTCGTCAACAGCATGTACATCAGGTTTTCCCCTGAAAAAGTTCTCTAGATTTGTATTGTGTGTCAGAGCTTTTGACAGAGAAAGCCTCATTGGAAAGGAGCTTTATCAGGACGACTCGACTCTTCTCCGAATGCTTTGAAATCAACTCTTTGGCTCCGCCACGGAGTCTTTATTACGTGTCAGGCTAACTTGATTGATTTCATGATTAGATAGTGGCGGTGACAACATCCTTCCCTTCACACTGTTATTACTTGGCTCTTTTGCATCAACACACAATGGTAAATATTGTTTTCACTCTCCGCTCTCCTGACACGTCTGGGCGTGTTGTATGGAGTCAGATGCGTAGACAAAAAAATATATTATAGATATACTTTCTTTTCGAATTGAAGACACTCTGCGACTAGACACTTGTGCTACTGAGCTCACACTCTCTCACAGTCATTCTCACTCCGCTACTTTAGATGTCACTCGACTTTTTAGGCACTGGCTTTATCAAGCAACACCCTCGCCCCTGCAATCACAGGAGTATGTGTATACGACTATCCAAGGCAAGAGTATGGCTTCAGAAAAGGAATATTTCCTCATTTACATTTTTTCTTCTGGATCATTGAAAAAGGGAGTCTTGCATAAAAATACAAATTCACTTGGAAGGTGTGAGATACGTACGTGGACGGGAGTGGAGCTGTCAAGTTAAAAAAATAACAAGATCATTTCTAATGGGAGATTTAGAGCCCCATACAAAATCACATTTATTTCCCTCCTCACACAGCCGCAAACTGATGGGATGTCAAAACATTTCAGGGGAACTACAGCATTTATTAAATGCCTTCTCTTTATCAAAAGAGAGTAAAAGTATGCACTTCTCTCCTACTCTCCAAGTCTCCTTCATGCTCGTGGGCTGATGACTATGGGAATGAGTTTTTTTTTCACTTTCATTTTCATAATGATAGCAAGAGGACTCTCCCCCAAACTTTGTTCTTTGGGACTGTTTCACGGAGGCAGAATAAAAAGGAGAAAAAAAATTCAAGTGCCAGTAGCACTTTCTCTGAAAATGAGTCTATCCTCCGTCCCACACCATGAAAACGGCTATACATGACGTAATTTGGACCTCAACTCATTTTTTTTAAACATCCATTGCCTATAAACATGTTCGCATTAATATAGAATGTGAACCCTGTACTACATGTGTCCAATATACTCCTTGTGGCTCATTTATTTCTCAAACTTTATTGCCCTATATTTTTTTTCTTCCTTTTTTATGATTATTGCTATTATTAAAGGGTAGTTGTATTGATGAGCAGATGCTATCATTATTTCTAATAATAATAATGATAGTAACACCCAAAGGAGGAAGAACCCAGGGAGAAATGAGAGGCTGTGGTGGAGGACTTTGTTAAGACGGAAAAGTCTGAAGGCAGCTCATTTGTTCAAGTGTTTACTTTCTTTACTCCTAAAAAATGGGACTGCTTGGATCACCCCCTTTCCCCCGGAAGAAAAACAAAGGTGACCCAGTGAAAGTGAGACTAAAAACAGGAGCCCAGCAAATAGAAACAAAGGAGGGTGAAGTAACCGGAGGCTTGGAGGAGAGCGCATTATTATTTTCTAAAGAAAGGAGACAAAAGGAAGAGAATAAAGTGTAGGAAGGGCCTGTAGGTGATTGTGATAACATTATAGGACCACGTGCCCCCTCGCACACATGCTGACTAGCCCACCCCGGCCTCTCCGAGGGTCCTACAGAATGGAAAGGGAAATTTCCGGTGGGAAATGTGCGGAGGGAAAAACGTGACTCCAAGCTTACGCAAACATGTTCAACTTTTCAATTTGTCACCATTCTTCCCCCTTTTATCCAAACTCAATTTAAATTTTAAATTAAACATTTCTCCGGATCCTCTGTCAGCCAGTGGGCGAGGAGGATTTTTCCTGTATTTTATTTTAAAAGAAAAACTTACTCCAGTTCCCAAGATGCTCCATATACAAGGCTTTGCTCAGTGTAAACTTTATTTTTGTTTCTCCTACCAACTCACTCTGTGGCAGATTTCCCCAGCCACCGTCCCGGGAAAAGCTATGTTCTTCCTCTCCTTTCCCACACTTTCCATTTTACTGCGAAGCCGAGAATTTTTTTTTGTTCATGCCAATCCATGACAAAATGTGTCACCTGACGAGGGACTTCCCAGTATATAATGCAGGGGAACTAATAGAATTTGATTTATCCAGGGGAAATGTAGGAATCATAAGTATTGACCTTTGCCCTACCTTCATTGTTTGCTTTGATGGTAGGTCAGTGGACGTACGTAGGTTTTATTGATTATTTCTGGTTTTAAGCCCAATACTCTCCCCAGACAGGAGACGCCTCACTCAAAGGGAATCGGACGGAGAGATTGATATCGGGATGGGCTTTCTAAATAATTTAAATGGACGGAGATATTGGAAAGTTTCCTAGAAAGTGTTCGGCACAGCATCTTATGTACACTTTTGCGTCAGTAAAAATTAAAGTGATGGATAGTAGCTTCTTTCTCGGGAAGAAGAAAGCCCACCTTTGTATAAAGAATGCAACACCCAAGAGGATGACTTGTTCAGAACCAAACTCCATATCCTTTTTTTTTTCTGCCACTACACCGTGACCCGGATAACTATAAATTTGTACTTGCTAGGTTCTACCTTCAAAAAAAATTCACTCTCGTCTCGTATTCCAAGGAGTAAATACACTTAACCTTGAGGTGCGGGGAAGATGGGTATCTCTTTCAACTTTCTTCTCGGTTACGAAAGCATTCTATGTCTTTTGGGCAAGAAAGGTGTCTTATCTACAAAAGGAACTTCCTTCACACACATTTTTCATATTTCTTCCCATCTTGGAATCCTGCAACTCTCAGGTTTTTTCCCCACTCCTCTTCTTTTTACCGTGGAATGGTGAGCAAGGGAATTGGCTTAGGTTTTTATGACAACTATTGAACCCCGAGCTAAAATGTATCACAAGCACTCCCCACGGCACTCATGGGAGTGTATTAGGATCCTCTCTTATTCTTTTTATTAAGCATTTAATCTAACCAAAGTGTTTTTTTCTTCTCCTTTTTTTCCCCAGGATTACTACGGCTACCTATCTCACTTTGACGTCATTCCACCTTCAACCTTAACCGAGTGTGCCATCACGTTCCCCTCTATCACCATTCCCCTCTGGTGGTTTCAACCAACTTGACATCTCCAAACCCGGATCTGCGGCAATGAGGATATCCGGTGGTTTTCCTCTGATGAGCTTTGACGCAACAATGATTTTTACGGGAATTACCTCCCTCACCAATTATTATGACGTGATTCGCGGCTTTTTTTTTTGGGAAACAATTCTTTCCTGGATGCATCCCGGAAAGGCCCTTGGACCGATTCGGAGGAATGATAAAATGGAGGATGTAGTGAATGCGGTTTCTGGAATGAATAATGTGTACAAATTCTCACCGATTCGAGAGAGACCGCAGAGCGGGACGTCGGTTGAAGATCCAAAAGACGAGGGAATTGATGAGAGTGCCGAAGATGCAGAGGATGGTGAGGAATACCATCTGAGTCACGATCACTCCCGTGTTCTTCGTATCCATCCACACAGTCTCGCTCTCTGCAAAGTTCAGAAGACAATTATTTTCTTCGTCAATTTTATTCACCTAAATTCAATTTGAATCATATTCAGGAATAAATCAACCAACAAAAGAAGCATCTATTCCATCATTTTTGCAAACATAAATATAGCCAGTACTACAAACTACAAATATGTATGGTTCTATATGGATGTATCTGTATATGCGGGGCTTCACGGAGACAAAAAAACCGCCTCTGACCTTTACGTAGGAAGGATGAAATGACCCAAGACGGGAGAAGTGTGAGGGGGAAGGAAATGTATTGGTAGAAGTATTGCATATGGCTACTGGTTGCCTAGCTCCTGGGAAGAGATGAACAAAGGAGGAAGAAAAGGTATCTCTTGCTTCGATAAACACAAGGTTACACAAGGAGCAATATCCAAAGCTCCAAAAGTTGGGTAATACACTTTTGGGGACACAATCCTAGATATTATTAAATGAGAAAGACCTTGACAGGTTCATGCTGCTTTTTCCTACATATAGATATGTATACATATATGTATATACTTTCAAGATTAGCAAAGCCTCCTCATCCCCCGCACTACAGAGCTCTTTCACGGAATTAGTAGGAGGCGAGAGAAAGTGTGTGGTACCAAGTGAATCCTCGTGTCATCTCAACCTTTCCATCATTGGAGTCACACATGGCCCAGGTATCTGCTGCCAGTGTATCTCAGTCAGGGAAATTGGTGTCCATAGAGATTTGGAACAATTTGTGCTCTCCCTTGATGAGACCATGTGCACAAAAAAGGGGAAAATCCTACTACGACTTTCGTTTTTGGTGCATATGGCTAGATTTTCTCCTTCAGTGTCCACACATGCTTTCCGTGGCCCATTCCCAGCGTCCAAAGTCCACGGTCATGGTCAATGGACTTGTTTAGGAAAGAAATGCCAATGAAGTCTTTCCCACACAATTGTGTGGGTTCATTCACACGTTTATGAGCGCATTATTCTAAGGGAAAGATGTGAGATGCTTTTCTATAAGCCATTCTATGCCACTCTGGCATGGGGGATAATAAGAGGGAATGGATGCCTCGTGGCAGATGAGATCAAGGGGGCATATTCCCCTTGCCCTTGATTGAAAAAAGATTTCCTCCTCCACTCACACCATATCTTAGGAGGCAGAAGATGCACTCAGGAAACTGATGTTTGTGTTCCTATTTTGTATAACAAATACCAAAGAATCTATTCCTGTTTCGTCATCCTTCCTGCTTTGCTTTTATAATCTTTCTATTGGTACAGGCATACATACGTACGCGTATACAGTAGCTGGTATGTTTATACAGGGGAAATAGTAATTAATGTCATTAATTTCATGACTTTCCCCGGCCAAAGAAAGAGCACATTGATTTGTAAACACTAAAAAAACTGGGTTTGAAGGGTGGTCAACCTCTGAGACAATGGAGTTAATAGACCATTAAAGAAGAATTATATCCTGGTATAGTTCCTCTGAGTTATCTTCGTTTTTTTCTGGTGAAAAGCAGAAAATAACACAACCTTGCCACTGAAAAGAGTTGAAGGTCTGGGAGAAATATTTATGGACGACCACACTGTGGAGAGAGTTAAGTCCGGCCAGTCCTTGTTGTATGGCAATAGTTGAGGAGAGTTGCGTCTCTCCTACCTAACTTAATAAATCGCGGCGTGTGATCTGGGGGGAGGGGGAAGAGCCTTGGGGAAAAAGAAAAGGCCACAAAGCATCCTCGACGCTGATTGAGTTTTGTAATAAAAAACATATATGTATATGTCTATACTGATGTACCTGTTTGGAGAAAAACTTTCTCCGTCTGCTCTGCACTCTGTCCTTTCTCCCTATTCAGCATCCCTTCCCTTGGACCAAGTGATCATCATAGGAATAGAAGGGAATGACCATAGCTTGTTTACATCAGTCGCCTGGAAGTGGCAGTCCACATTTCTCTGTCTCACTTTCCCCAAAAATGACCTTACCCTCACTTTTTTTGTCCACACAAAATCCAGCAAATAACAATCCCGACGAACAAAACTTCTCTGCCGGCTCTTTTTCTCCTCCTTTCTCCTCTTTTTCATTGGACATCCCCGTATATTTGATCTTTCAATGTCGCCCTTGGGGTAACAAGAGAGAAACAGATAGAATGAATGGTAATGTGATTGGTTCTCCTCGTTTTCATCTAAACAACGGTCACAATTAAACTTTTTTCACAAGGCCACTTGATTCCCCAGTTTGGAATATGGGTCAATGGCTACGGGAATTTTCCCCTTCTCTCATTACCTTAAATAGCCTGTATTACATCCTTGTATGACTCTACTTTGGGGGCTATTTGCACACGTCCGTATTCACGGAAAAGGCAACAGGAAAAAAAATCATTTACGTGGACTTACCCTTTGTGGGAAAGCGAAACATGATACTAAGTACTCTCACTGCTCAAAAAACACTAATGAACTTCTTACTTTAAAAACGCATCCTTTCCTCCCTCTAATTTTGCTCTGACCCTGAATTTTTTGCGAAGTACAACGACGTGAAAAAAGGTGAGAGACTGGGCTGTGTGCAAATACTTTTGGGTGGAATTGGACGCCCCCGGCAAAACGTGCCGTGGTTCTAAGGAGGATTTTCCCTAGTTTTTTGTATGTAATTCAAGTCCGTCCAAAAGAGTGACGGAATTGAGAGCAAGATAACGATCAAGAGAAATAGAAACATGACCTTTGAATGGGCAAAGGGAAGTACGGGCAGAGTATCTATACATTTTTGCATGGAAGTAAGTAGCACCAAAAAGTTTGCTCTATTGTTATGATTGAATTCGTCAAGGTTGAAGGGGGAATTGGAAAGAAAAGGCAGGAAGGGAGCAGGATATAGTCACGTGAAAAGGAAAGACACAGACATCCAGGACAAATGTCACAGACATTTGTCCTGGACCCTGTCTTATACATAGGCGTAGCAAAAAGTATATTGCCACAAAAATCCCTCCATTAAAATGCATTTCTTTATCAAAGGCCTAAATGATGTGTCAACTGCAGCTCAGTATGCTTCGTGGGGATTCCCAAAATGTGAGAATTTTTGAGGATGAGAAAGTTAAGATAATTACGAAAATGTGGAGAAAGGCTGTGACTCTGTGATAAGGATGAGCCTCGTGTTCCCCTCTCATTGTTTCTTATGCCCAGAATTACATGCGCGTCCATGGTCCCCGAACCATTGTTACTTTACAACCAATATTACATTCGAGATAACTTAAGTAGCACTAAACCTTGACAGAAAAATCACCCTTTTTTGTGAGTATACATACATACATGTGTATGTACACCAACTGCTCTCATTCTTGCTGAAGGATGTTGTAGCGGGAAGAGAATCTTGGGAAATCTACCAAATGACGGAGGAGCGTATATTTAATTTTATTCTCTCTCCTCATACTGCACCCGCATCTCACGTAATAAAGCACACATAAACTTCGTATGTAATTACTCCGGAGGACGGTGCGAAATAATGTTGCCTCGGAAATAACATTTACTACCCATAAGGTTCCATGATTTCCCTCTCTTTTCCTTCTTTTTTGGCAATAGCACGCCATTCTGTGTCAGCTCTCAAGGCAATTCTCAAGGAATATGGAAGATGAAGAAATGTAATGAGAGAATATTACGAGAGAGAGAGAGAAATCGCTGCTGGCAATGTCTTGGTCACATCTTCTGTGATGGGGGAATATCTTTTATTATGCTTTGTTTGTGGCAGTTCCACGCTACGCACTACGCAATACTCAGGTTGGAAGAGAGATCTGGAGAGAGAAACAAGAGCAGGGGGAAATGAGCAAAAGAGAGAGTGTGAGAGAGAGAAAGGAAAGAGAGAGACAGAAAGAAAGGAAAGAGTGACAGAGAAAGAAGGGAGAAGGAAGAGCGAGAGGAGAAACTAGGACACAGAAAGCATTTATCTTTGCATTAACGAATCCTAAACTATAATCCCTAACATAGTTTTTTTATCATCTGGACTACACCCACAATGAAAATGAATTGTTTTCTCCCCGAATTTCCCTCCCTTTGCATTTGTTTACTCCTTTCAAAATTCAGTGCATGAGTTTTGTCCAAAATGCATGGAGAACGTGATGATGCTCGCATTCCTCCGCCGACATGAATCGTGTCCTAAAAGTAGAGAAAGATGGAGTGCATTTGAATCTCCCCGTACGTGACTGGGTACGGGAAATTTTGTTACAGTTATGTACTTTTACTCCGAAAAAAAAATGACAGCAAAAAGATGTGGGGGAGCATCAAGTTTTTTTTTAAAGGCTGGAAATGTAAGGGGGAAAAACCTTGAATTATTATTGGCAACTGACACGATTCTGGATTTCCCTTGCGAGAGGTATCACCTAATGGATGCACTGAAAGGATCTTGTCATTTCCCTGGTTGTAGCGGGTGGCTCATGTGTATATGCGCTTTTTTTTCTCTCGTTTGCTGTCCCGTTTTTTTTTCTTTTGCAAAATCACTGCCGTCTTAGATGCCATGCTTCCATGTGACGCCTCCATCAGATGCCGTTGATGGAACTACAACTGACAGTGGATGCTGTGCCTTGGTAAACTTTCCCCTCGATCTTCCATTGAGACCGTCTCCCATGTTCTTGATTATGTAAGCCCTCTTTGTTGGGGATTCACCAGCAACTTCTCATATAAAAATGTTTTTTTATGGATGTTATGTTTGCCTCGTGATTAGCATTAAATTACTCCGCCTACATCCCCGCCCATTCATATAATTACGAGCAAAAGGAGGAAAGCATATTTTCTCATTTGGGGCAAAGTGACATGAGCTTTCACCGAGTACTTTTTCCTCATGCTCCAAGAATTTCTAGCACTCAGTAAAAACGTCTGAATTTTATCAAATCATACTAATGCCCCCAAAATAATCTTGTTTCCCAACTTGTGGTATTGTTGGAAAAGCCAAATGTGTGTATTCAGGTGTGTGTATTCAGACGGAAGTTATAAATAAATGGAGGAAACTCCATCCAAAGGTGTGAGAGAGAATCTGTAATGAAAGGATACAGGGCGGAAGTGCGAGGGGATAACGGAATCGTAAACAAAACCGCCTTTGAACATACACAAAACAAAACAAGTCAAAGATAATTCGGGAAATAATTTCATTAAATTGGAGAGATCATATATTTACATCCTCGTAAAACATGTGAGCATCATGAAGAAAGTGTTAGTAAATAGGAAACGTGGCCCAAGTCATAAGATTTCTTTTTAGAACATCTGTTGTCCTTCATAAAACTTGAAAGATTATTTCACGCGAGGTTGTTTTTAGAAAAAAAATCCCCCTAAATTCCATTACTCTGATTAAAGAAAGGGAAGCAAGGGAAATAAAGTATTGTATGACGGCGGGTCATCACTGGAAGTACGAGGGACTTTAATTCCCAAGAAATCTCCTCCAAACCACCGTCTTCTGTTTACCATCCACTCAAACAACAATAAATGGAGTCAATATTTGGTTCTCCATATATATCCTTTGCTCAACTCTCCTTCAAACCCGCACTTCCATCAAAACCAACACATTTGATGGTCACTATTTAACCGCATTGCAATCGAAAATCGAAATACCAAAACAAAAACATATCAAATGCTTCTCCACTATTAGCACCACCCTTCCTGGGTGTTAGTTGGGTGCAGAGTAGAATAATAATAATGCTCCCAAGTTGTTTGTGGTCCCGTTTATTGCCACTCCGGTCGTTAAGAACGCCAAAGCTTTCTTCCATATTACACAGGCTTTCTCATACAATCTAATTTTGTGGCAATAGAAACTAGCATTTTTTTCTTGTTTCACAATGGACTCGTGCGTAGATCACTGTACAGAATATCTAGTAAATTGCATTAAAGCGAATCGGATTCAAAGCCATCACTAAGGAAGACTACATGGAAGGAGAGTGAAAGAGAGTGAAAGGAGAGAGACAAGAGATGTTTCAAATGTTGACCAAAAACAAATTGTACTTCCCCTAGTCTCAAGTGATTTGCCAACACATAACAAAGGCGGGAAGACAGACAGATCTAGTAGGACAAGATTGCTTTTTTCGTAAATATAGAACTCCTCTCACATCCTTTTTACATAACTTTTAGGGGCCAGGAGTCTTATTTCGTGCGAGGAAGGTCCGGCAGGTAGGATTCAATCACAGATGATATTGATACGACCACGGACTCTCGCACTAATAGGAATGGGTCAGTTCTATTTCCAGCCCCTCATTCATTATTCACTGCTAATGATGCATGGGCTCTACCTTTACATTTGTGTTCTATTTTAAGTCCCTTTATTCCTTTATTTCCCCCACATAAATACGCGACAAGAGACTCTAATGTGGGGTAAATGCACGTTGAAGATAGGCAGGGAAACACTATAAAAGCGAATATTTATTATTATCAGCCTAATGCAGCCTTCCTACACGGTTAGTAGTAAAATGAGAAAAAAAAGGTAGTAAAATAGAAGCTATTATTTGCTCTCAAGGTTTTTTATACCCCGAAAAAACTCGGTAGAATGTATTGGGTGGAGATGACGGTGAGAAGGGGAGAGCTTGCCAAATGGAGATATTTTTTTTTAATATTGTCGCTATGTTTATGCATAGGCCAGGGCGTGAGGGAGGCACTCATGATAACACTGCCACATTGCGGTGTACCACGTTCCTCTTCCTCTCCTTGTGACTCTTGCTCAGGAAGTATTTGTTCAAGACTTCACCCATTGTGATTGAGTAAAAAGGTCCTCAGTCGTACACAAGGATTTTTTTTTTGGGATACGCCAATATTTAGTTGGAGAGGTATTAAAAGCACAAGTTTCAAGGTCCTCGAAATACCCCATGGAGCACGGCTTCCCTCACCCTTTTTCAAGGCTGCACGACACCCAACGCAGGTGTATGTCAGGAATGGAGCACAACTTGCACCTATTGATTGAGGAAAGTCTACATTGTCCATCCAACGAATAGTCCATAGAAATAATTAATTCATAACTCGCATACGAATAAATAGGTGCTTTCACCCTCCATCCAAAAGCACGCATACTTGTGCATAGCAAATAAATTAAAAAAAGGGGACGTATATATGAATAGTATGTGCATAGCTCGGCAGTAGCACACACGAGAAATGAATGGATCCATTTATCCCCGAGATAGGCTATGAGAGAGGTGTGCCCATCAAGTCAGTCATAATTATTTTCACACTTTGGGGATCCTCGTTATGACTTGGGAAATTATCCGGCGTTGGGCGTCGTGGAGCGTGTAAAAAGTTGTGAAAGTTAATTGACATGTGAATGAGGCGGATGGAGGAGTCACGCTCACTGCTCAAGAGGCTCATTTGAGAGGCTTGTCCAAATATAACCTATGAATCTTATTCCTTCCTGCATTTCCACTCAAACTCGTAGGAAGATGTAGGTGAAATCTCTTCCGTTCCTATAATTACATGCTCATATAACGTGTGCATCAGAACGTAGATTCGGCGTGGGAATATTAAATATGATCATCTCCATTTCTCCTTCACACACCAAGTGACAAATCTCCAGTTTTAAAGCATAGATCTTGATTAAAACTCGTGGGAGACGACCACATTTGATTCTTCACCCACGATGCACATCCCGTATCTTCCCCGCCAGAGAGTCGTATACATTCGGGTTGGTGTGGGTGTGCTTAATGTGAATATGATGATGAGATGCTTCCCCACAAAAATACATCTTAAGTCAACACTCTCTTGCAATTGCACTATGCTCAAGACCCTCCCATTTCCCGTCATTCAGGATGAATTCCTCTACCTGCAATTTTTTTTTGACATTCCATCCTTGTTAATTTATATGCGTTCAGTGACGGGAATCACCGAAGTAGAAATAATTACTGGTAGTAAAATTACTCAGCTTCTTGCTCAGGATTTAATCATGCTGAAGAAAATGGGAAGGGGCAGAGAACTGAGGAAAAACTTGCTTTTTTTTTCTCTCTCTCACCTTCATGCAAAAACATTTTTTTCTTTTTTATCCTAACAGTTACATCACCCAACAAGACATGTTTGGAAGGAAAACTTTTGGAAGGGGAAAATAGGCTGTCATCAATATAAACACTCACGAAATTTGACTTACACTGGAAGTTTCCATGTCAAACGCTACCTTCCGCCTCGGTATGAACTCTAAGCAGAAAGCGAGAAGAGAGAATTGGAGAGAAAGAGAGAGAGAATTGGAGAGAAAGAGAGAGAGAATTGGAGAGAAAGAGAGAGAGAGAATTGGAGAGAAAGAGAGAGAGAATTGGAGAGAAAGAGAGAGAGAATTGGAGAGAAAGAGAGAGAGA
>JAQGBT010002953.1:0-21637 GCA_034698585.1 Disparrhopalites patrizii | reverse complement strand
TTTTTATATTTTCCTTTGTGATTATATCTCTCTTTCTTTTTATATTTTCCTTTGTGATTATATCTCTCTTTCTTTTTATATTTTCCTTTGTGATTATACCTCTGTTTCTCTTTTCCTTTGTGTTCATCTCTCTCTTCTCCCCTGTGCATATCTCTCTCTCTTTATTTTGCTTCTCTATACGTATCTCTCTTGCTTTCTCGCCATGTCTCTTCCTGTTCCTTTTTTGGCTTTCTCTGTTTTATGTTTTACTGTCTTCCTATATTTCTCTGGTTTTCCTTTTTTCTGTTTCCGTCGGATTATTTCCCTTTGTTTTCTGTTTCTGTCTGTTATTGTGTCTGAGTTTTTTTTGCAGTTTTGCTCTTTTTCGCTTTTTTCTCTCTACTTCTTTTTTTTTCTGTCTTAACCAGTTTTAGTTGCTCCTCTTTTTCTTGGTCTTTGTGTATCTTCTCATTTTTTCGTTTTTTTTAAATTATTTTTTTGTGTTTTTTGTATTTGTACTTGTCTATATTCCCGTGATTCTCCTTCACTCCTTTCTTTTGCCCTTGTCTTGCCTTTTCTCAAATTAGTTTTTCTCACTCTCGTCTTTTGCTCTCCCTTTTCTGATCCGTCACTGTCGCTTCTGTTTCTGTTGCAATCTTGGCCTCTTGTTAACAAACCCCGCTTGTATCTTCCCTCCTTTGTCATTCAGAATGTACGCATTGTTGTTACTTTCAGATCCGTATAAAAGCCTAATTGTGCTTCCTGTTAATTAGTGAAATGAATAATTGTTTCAGCTCCCATCCACACGTTGGAAAAGGGCCATATCATTACGTCTACTGCAATGCATTTACAAATTATTAGGAACCGTACCATTAATTGTATTTTTTTGTCTCGTATTTTTCTTTTTACAAATTTGTACAAATCGTGCTGAAAATCATCCTTTTTTTTCTCGTGGAACTTTTCTTTTACATTTTCTCTCACCTTTTCTTTTTTTCCCCTTCTTGATCCTGCTCTTCAATTCAATCTCTCAACACACAATGTGGGTATAACATAACTGGAAAATGCAAATACTTGACATGTAATAAATTCTCCTCTCACACAACTGTACATTTTGCTTTTTTTTCAATATCACGCGAATGACAGAAACATGCACAAGAACGTTTGTACATAAAGTGAGCATACGAACTTTTCCCTCTGCCATCCACAGCGAAAACAAGACACGCTTTTTAAGTCAGTAACCGTATAGTATTTAAAATTTGGAAAAGAACTAACCTCCCCCCATTACAACTACTACCACTACTACTTGAGACTTTTTTTTCGGCTGGGAAAAATCTATAATGGTATTCATTGAAGAAAAAAGATTTAATTTATTGTTGAAAACAGTGCGAAAAAATTAGATATAGTTAGTGCAAAAAATCATTTCAATTCCTTTTTTTTTCTTCCTCTTTTTGTGTGCTTCATGATGGCGTTGATGGTGATGATGGTTAATAATGATGGGTAATATGGACGATAATGATAATGACGACCTTTCTCTCGTCCTCAAAGGGAAGAGATGGATGAATAGAATTAAATAAGCTTTTTCCCCGCATGAAGTATACATAAACCAAAATATACGGTTTCCTCTATAATATTTCACTTAGTCGGTCTCTCTTTTTTTTCGGAGGGGGAGGAGGCAGATTTTCTATGGGTCCTTACCATTTGAAGGAGGCGGAATGTGCAAAAAAAAAACAGCATTGTGCATAAGGCTAGTTGCATCACACAGTTTTATTTGTTGCACTTTGTTGTTGTTGTGTACTTTTAATAGGCATATCATGATCATTCGTGAGGGGAATTGAGGAGTATCACTTGTGATACTGTACTTTTTTTTTATATATTGTGATTCCATTCATACCCAACATCTTGAGGATTCTCTCGTTACCTTTTTACACATACTTTTGTCTACTGCGGGCATGGAACAAAGTTCCCGTCCTCACACTTAGGACTTGTTGCCATTATTATGAGTACAGAGGCTCCTACTTTACTCTCACAGTGCTCTTCCTCCACTTCCTCACGTGCAATACCTTTATTATGGACAGTTATGTCTGCCTTGCAAGGCAGTTAACTATTTTTTAACCATTGTAATATCCCCCTGAATCCCTTCTTTCTCTCTCGTTTTGTCAACTTTCCCATTCTACGCTGGGTGCTATTGATTAAGCCGAATAGAAGGATTTTCCTTCTACCACCGCCGCCAATCCATGTGTACATACTGATATCTACATATACCTATATACCTATAAAGCCTTCCCCATAGAATTTTCACCTGGTGGGGTAAATCCCATATGGATTTTTGGTTTGAAAAATAGATTTCAAAGAGACATTGTATGTAACTTTCACATTGTTCTTTGAACGTGACAATGCGAAGCGCCACATTTGAAGGTGTGATGGTGAAAGAATGACTTCCGCCTTTGACTTATAATAGTGTGTAATGTGTATACATACGCCCGTATTTTTGTTGTGTATTGTATTTTATTGTGAGGACCTACTGATTTAATTTAATTTCTCCACACGCATCACTTTCATACCACACTTGCGTCAGTTCTCCGATAATGGTTTTGGTTCACACCTATGTTATCTTCTTTCTTTCTTTTTTTTTTGAAGAAATGGAAAAGAACAAAATAGGAAAATTGAATTTTTTTTCACTTCCACTGGGTGGAATTACCTCTTGTTTTACACGCTTCTTTGACTCCTTGTGTATAATTAGGCGGAAATGCCGCCTTGTTGAAACACTTTGGGGAGTGGGGGAGGTTTTGATACGTGAAAAATAAATGTCTCGCTTAGATATTGTGTGGTTCAATGGTACAGTGAAAATAGAGGAGTTGAGAGGGAAGACAAGACAACTAGCTTAATGTAGGGGAGATGGATGAATGATTATGCGTGCACAAAAGTTTTTCTAATAATAATAAAAGTTATACGGTAAATGTGTCGTATGTATTGTTCTCTTGCAGGGTAGAAGAGAATCATTCCACTTTCATTAAATAATGATTTATTACTTCTTTTTCTTTTTATTTCGTGGGCAACTCAACTACAAAGTCCTATATGTTTACGAAAATAAGGAATAACTTGCACTCTTTTAAGAACTTCCCTTTTTCAGAGTAAAAGTTTAATGACATAGAATTGCAATCTCACTTTGGGGAACGGTTTTTCCTTCTTCTTCCGCCCGTCTGTCTTCCTTAATTTGTCCACGTTTGAACACTTGCATGTGCATATCAAGTGACTAGGAGAAGAAAGGATTGAGAAGATACTGCAAGAGTGAGAGAGAGTTTGTATGTGTGGGAAATATTTATGGTTTGTAAAGCCTAGGAAAAGCTGGTGGGACTGGAGAAATGAAATTTTGTCGTGATGTGAGGAGGTTGAAGAATCTGAAGAATTCCCCTTATTTGGACTCTCTTTTGTGATTATTATTATCCTCCTGGCTCCACCTACTCTCTTAGCTACCCCCAAATTACTGTCCAACCCTTTTTCTCTGTCCACCTTCCCCATAATAATAATCGGAATGAAGATGAAGAATGAATTCGGATGCAAGGAAAGCCCTTTCTCCTTTTTTTTTGTGGGAGTTAAGCAGTATTTTTGTAAATCGGATGGACCATTCTATTAAGCTTGGCTTTTAAAAACAGGGTAGTAAAGTGAAAAAGGACAGATTAATATCATTTAGTTGTGGCCGGCCTATTACAGGGGCATTACTTTCCTAAACGACAAATTTGAAGGTAATGGATAGTCACGCCGTACCTCAACTCTACCGGGGTTGAGGGTAGGACAAGAACATTTGTAGCGAGGTTATTTCCTTTATTGCACCACGTACAGTGGGCATTATTAGCTCATCCCATGGTCCCTCTCTTTCTTTGTTGAATTGGCGGTGCGGGCAGAAACATTGAAGACGTAGAATGGAAGAGGTGAATAATATATTCTTTGCAATCATATTTGAAATCACTGACTTGCCCTGTATAGGGGCTTCCATTCTTACTGGAGTTCGTCAAGTATGCATTTGAGCCTCTGATTATATGCATAGCGTGTCCATTCGGGATTATAGCGGCATTCGCAAGAGGGTTTTGGAGGAACTGTACACTTTTGTATCTTTTAGGTAGACAGAAAGAGAGGGAGAGAGAGAGAGGAACAGAAAGAATTTATTGTAATAAGATGTGCTTACCTTCCCTTGTGTGAGTGTGTGTACTTGTGTTGTGCATCTCCAAATCAGATTTGACTTCCACGAATTGAATGGGAAATGTACACACGACTATATAGAATATATATCTCTCATTCATCTGCCATAAATTGAGCACTCATGAATTTTTTTTTCTGAATATGACAAGAGTCAATCAATGGTATTGAAATGGTAATGACACTAAAAATAGTATAATAGACATTTAAGCAGGGGCTACCCTAGACGTGTAATAATGGATATAATATCATAATACAAAAAAAAATCAAATACTCCTTCAATGTCTATGGTGCTAAAAGGACCTGAAAAAACTAGGGGATTTGAGAAAAAGTCATGCGGACATGGTTCCTAAAAGAATTCTTTCATTGTTCCCCAACCCGCATCCATGACACAAGATCACCATGGAGTACTGTGAGGTACCTTATATGTACATACATCTAAAACGTTTTGCCAATAGTCTGTTTCACTCCGATTGAATGCAAGTTAAAAGATTTGTGTACAGGGTGGAACTTCTCGGTTACGTTCTTATGTAGTGTTATAGGTAATTACGGGTAAATAGTCATGGATAAAACTCTGTATGGAGTGCATAGAAGAAATACTCTGTGGAAGAAATACAGATCATTGCTAAATAATTAAGGGAAATACAACGTCTTAATCTCACTACGCTGTAACGTTTGAGAAATAGCCATTAACAATTTCCCCAGTGAGTGGCTAGCTCCTTTTTTTTTTTTATTCCTGCGTGCCACCACGCGTCCAGCTCATTTCCCTGAGAAATGTCGCGGATAAATAATGAAACCACAATATGAATATATTTTTTTGTTGGGCTTTATTCCTTTGTGCAAAATTCATCTTGACCACGATAATCTCAAAGTGATTGTTCATTGTATGCATTTTTTTTGCACTTACTCCTGTTACCATACGGTGGAGATTGAGGAGCATGAGGGATGAAATCAGAGTTCCTCTCACTCCCACCCCTTGTCTACTAATAGGTTATGGCACGGACTATAAATGAGAGTTTTATGAACCAAGAGAGAAAGAGAGAGATGATCAGTTAACTCTCATCAAGGGAGATCATACATATTTTTGCGGTAGGGCACTGCTATTGCACTATGAACTTAAATATATACATACATATACGTACGTTTACAGGAAGAAATTCCGTACAAGGAATAAAGTCCGGTGGAGGATGTACAAGGAAGGCAAAATGAGACAATCTCAAGTAATCACTTACATTCGAGGTCTGTTTTTTTCTTGGTAGTGAATTTATCTGTAACAATAGGCTCCGTCTATGTAGGTACGACTTCATCTGCTTATACATAGATATAACGTTTTTCCTCTTGACTCTTTTCAACAGGAGTTAAAATGCTACAAAAAAAGATATCAATCTTCATATATACACACAGACAAATATAACGCTTAAAACAGTTGTCTACCCACCTCCTCCTTGAATTTAATAAGCAGTAAGCAGTAGCTCTGACTTGGTGGTAGTTAGTGAAAGATGAAAGACGGAGAGAGAGAGAAAAAAAACTATTAGATCTTTCTTCTTTGGAGAATTTTAATTTTTTTTCCATTGTATTTAGTCCTCCATACCATCAAACCTGACAGGGTTTCTCACCTTTTCACGCTCATTTTTTTGATTTCTTTTTTTTTCGTTACAGAGCTGTAAAAAAATGGGTACAATGTGTAGGAATTAATGTCCGTTTACATGGGAATGATGTGCCTGGATTAAGTTATTAAAAACATGTAAAGTCAGTGCATCGGTGCATCAATCCAGGGTTGATATTATTCTATGATTTTTGTGAAGGCGGGGGAAGAGGAGGAGGAGCAGATAGCAGTTCATGTTATTAAAAAATCAAGGGAAAGGTTGAAGGCCTTGTAAATGTAATTATTTTTGAAGCATACAGAAGACTGGGCATCCTCGGTACAAGTGGGAATTATGTAACTTTTCCTTTTTTTTCTCTCTCTCTCTCCCTCCCTCCTTTCTTATCCTCCTTTTGAAATTATATTGTTGGGGTAAAATACGGAGTGTAATCATATTGGTATGTTTTTCTTTTTCCACTTGAGTGACTTTATAATATTACGTGCTATCAAAGATGATTATCATGTCGTATAATGGAGGAGGAAGAGAGAGAGAGAGAGAGAGAGAGAGAGAGAGAAGGTGGACAATTATTCCTATTTCCGCACTTTCCGTCTCTCTGCCATCTAACTTTCCCTCCCACTTCACAAACGTTGAGCGTCTGGAATCTTAACTGGACACATTGTTAAGTGACATGAATGAAGGGAATTAAGTATTATAGAATGAATGAATGAAAGTTTCTCGTGAGACATTATGATTAACCTGGGAATGGGAATCCTTGTGGAAAGATGACCATTTTTCATGCCATATTCCCTATATTACATGACATGGTCGTACATACGTACGTTTACGCATTACATGTCGGAGGGATATGCTGATTACAACGAAAGTGCACGGAGAGTATCTCTGTGGCCGGGGAAAATGATTTTATTGTTGTCTTTTTAATGATCCTTTTTCTATATACAAACATCCCTTCTTATTAAGTCCCATGCTATGACGCTCCAAACTTGCTTAAATACATACAATATGTGGAGAAAAAGTGGCATTTATATGTGATTTGAAATCTCACTCATGAATCTGTTTTTTTTCTCTTCCTCTTCTCCACCTCCAAATGACCCGTTCCAATAAACTTGGTGGATTTACTTTCTTTTTTTTCTCTCTCTCTCTCTTATTTTGCAATTGCAGAAAAATTATTGACGTTTTAATACTGACAAAGTTGCATGTACGTATATTTATGTAAGAACATTATATTCGTGCTTTCCGTGATACTTTGCCCCGGAGAGAGACACCGTTGTAGAGTATTTAATGAGACTTGTATGTACGTTTGGGGATGGCAACATTATTTAAAAATTATATTAGTACTTTTATTCCAAAAAGATGTTTCCACTCTTGTTCGTGTCTTTTGATTTGCTCCACACACGCTCACTTTTTCCCCTCTTTTAGTTCTTTTTTTTTCATTATGCTGATGACTGCCGGTGCATATCCGTTGTACAAAAAAATAAAAAATAAAAAGAGGTATACACAAGTACATGAGGAGGAGGGTTGAGGCTTTGACGGAATTATTATTTATTATTTATTCGGCGGAAAAACTCATGTCTTTTTCCCTTGTAGGATTCGCATATGGTACCCACATGATATTTCGTATATATATGTGTGTATGTGTATATATATTATTTTCCTTCAAATGTGGTAACATCTTGTTACGTATAGTGCAGTACACAAATGAAGTGCATCCCGCTTCGTTCAGACATTGTTTCCTTATTACAACAATTGTGCATCGAGGGTTGCAAGGGAACATTATGTCCCTAACCTTATTAAAGTCTCTTATGCAGTTTCTCTCCCTCTATCTCTCTCTCTCTCTCTCTCTCTTACTGCCTTTTTGTCTACCTGGGGTTTACCTCATCACGTAAGGCTTTTAGTATAACTGGTAGGGCAAGTAAGAAAAAGTGCACATACGATTATTTGTAACACTGCACAGGTATAACGTATATAATTGAAATAGAAAAAAACGGGAAAAAGAGAACCATGAAATTTCGAGTTGGAGAAAAACACGAGGAAAAAATTCAATATCGTTCTTAAAGGAAAACCAAAGGGGGAAAAGGGAGCTTTTGCCGGATCTTTCTTCTCTTTGGTAAAGATCCTGTATTTCCTTGCTCTTCACGTTTAAATGAGAAGTGTAGAGCACTTTTCTTTTCCCTTTTTTCCTCTTTTGTCTCTCTTTTCTCTTCATTTCATGTCTCTCTTTCTTTCTTTCTTCGTAACTGTGTAGATAATTTTTGTTAAGAGAAAAATGGTCCATACCGAATCGTTGTCACACTGTGCTTTATCCTTGCATGTTGCGGGGTAGTTGTAGCCATGCAACATTATTATTGCTGCTCCTCGCACGTGCATTGGGGCTTTTTATTTGGAAAATACTGCAAGTTCTGTAGAAATCCTAGAGGAATTTTTACAAGCTTTATTTTGTTTGGTATAAAAATGTATTTCTTAAACTAAGATTTTCCCCGTCTTTTATTTTCTCCTCCCCCAAAAAAATATATTTTGTTCAGTCTTTTCATTGTGCATACTTGGCATGTGGTCATTTTGTGTTTTCATCTTTTTTTTGCTCCCTCTTCCGTGTAAATCTCTTCATCCTGTTGTTTGTTCATATGTATGTATAACACAGTGGATGAGGGGATTTTCGTGAGGTCATAAGTTCTAATTGTATTATGTTGTTACTAATCCAAAAATAGGGAAATCTACCGTTCCTATTTTTTGTATGCATTCCTTTCACTTGCTGTTTGGAGTCCTGCGGTTTCTCCGGGCACTACGGCTTGTTTGCATAGCAGAAAAAATATGAAAAATGCTACTTTGAGTACTACCAGTCCGATGGAATGGAAGTCTATTTAAGTAGGGAAGGAGCATCAAAAATGTCATGTGCTTGACCGACAATTACAATGTTTTTTGTCCCCAGTTTGTTTTTTCACCAATACTCTGTAAAAGGAGTAATAGCCAGATTTTAAGTTGAAAAAAATGCGGTTTATCCTACTAGGTCACTGGTGTGATAAATTTCGACACGGGAATTTTTACTTAAGCCTCTACGTTCGTACGTACTACAAATTATGTATGAACTTTAAATTTAGACATTATTCCTCTTTCGGAAATGATTATTCCTTTAATACAGCTATGTTTGACGTGCAGCGGAATTTTATACTAAAAAGCTTCCTCCATGACGCACCTTTTACTTTACTTTTTACCCGAACGCCGTTTTTATTTATTGGCTTAAATAATTAGACATTGTTGCTGGTGTGAACTACCTTAATATGATGTGACTGCATGTATACACGAGTTATTTTTTTTAACTTGCTCCACATGTAAAAGGATGTGCTCTTAATGTGTTCTATTAGCACTTCAAATCCTGGATGGTGGAACTTGTTATATTAACAGTAAACAAAAAAGATTTCAGATTTATTGGGGCATTATTCGCGCCTTAAGTAATTGTGTGGTAACCAGTATTAAAACTTAATGTAAGTATTATGGTGGGAGAAGCAACTTATGTATTTACACGGTGAAAAATATTTTGTCTCTCACAATCAGTCTTGTTTGCTGCTCTCTCTCTCTCTCTCTCTCTGTTTCACCCTGTGCCTCCTTCTCTTTTTTCTCCTCCTGGTCTTTCCCTCTGTCCGTTTATTTCTTTCTCCATCCTTATTGCCTCTAGTGTTTATTGACGCACAAAACAGTGCTCACTACTGACACCTTGCTGCACATAACATTGTTAAAATAATTGGAAAAGGAAGGAAATTAATTGAAATATGTTTCTTTGAGACAGGTACAAGTGGTTTAACAAGTGTAATTCAATGGTAGAAAAATCTTTTGTATCAGCACTTTTAATACACACTTTGTTTTGGATGCTTTTTAAAAAATAATTACGGTAAAGTACATTGACGACACTGCCAAAGGGCAACTGTAAACAAGATAGGGTGAAATGGTAAAAATGCATAAGGATGGAGAAAGAGAGAGAGAGAAAGCTTCAAATATTTGCAAGTTTGTACCGGAACTAATTAAGCGGTGATTCTCCGCCACACGGTCAAGGAGTCTAGTAAAAAACTCTGGGATAATGCAATATGTATATACGTATTACGTATTTATATGTTTGTGTATACTATAGATTTGGTCTCTGTGACCATACCACACCCGAACCTGTGGAGCCAAAAAATCATTTTGTACTCACACATCATATTTTGTGCATATTTGAAGCTACTTTACGATGGTACTCTTTCCTTTTACTAGCTGAGGTTATAACGAATGTTTATGATCGTTCCTATATATACTAAATATGTCATGTATTGGTCATATAGTCCAAATGACAAATGGAGGGATAAACTGGGCTAAGTCTATAGGTTGGAAGAAACCGATTTTTTCGGGGGTTTTTTCAGATTTTTAAAAGAACGTTTGGAAGTTTTTTTTTAATTCTTCTTAATAAAATGTTTTCTAATTCATTATAATACATGTTTGTACATAGGAATACCTTAGCTGGTACATTTTCTCCGCCTGTAATATTTGCTTTTTTGAGTTTATCCCGGTTTGTTAAGTAGCCTTCATGTGTGTAGAATTAAAAAAAAATAATAATTCTGCGCTACCAAGGGTTGTGTCCCATTGTTGGGTGTAGTGTACAGATTGCAAGCCATAGAAGGCCTATGCGTGTGTTTAGAGCGTTGAAAAAGAATAAGAAGAAAGTTTTTTCCCGTAATGAATCACCTAGCTGATTATATTGAATAAAGTAAGTAACAAGTGTACTCCTGGGCACATGCATGTCACTGTGTATGAGTCTCTGTGTTTAGCGGTTTTCAATTTTTCAGAAGTCAAGGGAATACCGTAAGCACGCAAGTCATATGAAATTTTAAAAGAAATGTAACTATTTTCATAATCATGCCGTATACAATTAGACTCATTTGAGGTAGGTAAAAAAAAATGTGTACATAACGTTGCTCGACAAATTCGTGTATTTAAATGTTGACTCACACGGATTGTTTGCACAAAAAAGGGAAGTTAATTTGGAACAAATTCTTCCTCTTCTTGTGTAATATGTAGTTACATTTTTTGTAAAAAGAAAGATAAGGAAACTGTTTACATAACATTTTTTTTGTGATTGAGGTAGATCTCTGGATTGGCTTTGGTAGAGTTTAAGAAAAAAGCTTGTATTTTAACCCTGTTAGAATAGGTAAAGCCTGAAATATTTTGAGAGATCCCTGGTTTATTTTAATGGCTGCACAAGTATAAAGCAGGGGGTAATTGCAACAACCAGGAAAAAAAAAGTTTTCCTGCATTGTTAACTTGAAGTTTAGATTCAGCTCAAGATGGACGAGTGTGTATCAGGTGTGTGCCTATGGAAGTAAAGAAAGTATGGAGGAAATGAACATATGTATCACTTGCCATAGTTCGGGATCAAAAGACTTCCGTTCACAAGGCAATCGCTGTAAAATTGAATAATTTGATTCCATTGTGTATTTATAAACGGCCGGCCACAGAGTGCTCTTCCTTGTACATGTACCGTATATTTTCGTACATTTACCAAAGTACACACTTTGGACAGCAAAAGCATTTCCTTTCCCTTTTCACCTTATCATGTCTCTTCCGTTTGCTCTTACCGGATTCTCTATACTCCCAAGCCTTTATGTAGTTAGAATTAAAAACTAAAAAGCACGGGTTTGGAGGATACAATTATGGCAGTATTCTTACGGACGACATCTGGGAGAGCTTGTGTGTTCAAATAAGAGCAGGGAAATCACTTTATTTTTGCGGGTTTGCTACAATGGTATCGGGAGATAAAAGCTGGTATTTGGTCTAGCCATTTTTTAAACAAATTACCCTTCTTCCCAAATAATATAGGGGGGAAAACAAAGGAGGATATGACGGTGATGAACATATGTTTGTAGGTGTTATTTGACATAGGAAATCCTGCGTAATGTAGGTAACGCGGGGATTCTGGTTCGTAATCACTATAATGGACGCTGTGATAATTTGTTTTTTTTTGTTAAATCGACGGACAAAGGCATTACATTTGGTTTTTTTTTCTGTAAGCGGGAGAGATGGAGGTATTTAAGTAAGTAAGTGGGGGCGTAATTGCCATAATTAATTATTGGTTTTTACGCCGCTTTAAAATAAAAAAACAATTGTGTCATTGTGTTTGGTCATATTTCTTTTCAGCATACTCTAACGGGACACAGTGGGAAGGTGCTGGCAGCTAAATTTATGGATCCTCACCGGGTTGCAAGTGGTTCTCACGATAGGACTTTGAAAATCTGGGATCTTCGCCAAAGATCTTGTAAGTCACTCCGTCATTGTTGTTTGGGAGTAATTACACGTGTGTATGTGTGTTACTTATGTATTTCTCTCGCTCTCTTTTTTCCATCTGAAAAGTATACGGTACAATTTCCATTCTCCTTTGGTGCTTGGGAATCCACGGTTTTTGGTGAAGTTTTTGTTACAAGAAATCAATGTACGAAACGCATGGAATTCAATTATCATTCCGTGTTTTCTGTAGTGCATTTTTTTTCAAGAAAAATACAAAGCATCTTCCGCGTATGTACATTAGAAATGTATGTTCTCCCTCCCCAAAAGAAAATCTGTCTTGAATAAGATGCTGATTCTATTCAATGATTGAGTAAAACACGTGTGCAGGCACTAGCCAGATCGTATGGAGATTTTTATTACACAGGACTTTAATTATTATCGTTACGGTGTAGAAAGAAGATGCTGCTACATATTATATTTGCTTGTCTGTGAATTTTGACAACTGATTGATGTCTTCAGAAGATTTCAACAAGGGTTCAGACATGCAGTTCACAGGTTACTCAAATGCATGTTGGGCATCTGCTCCATTTGTTGCACTCCGCAACTCCGCATCTCTCTCCCAACACTTGACTGACCGTGCAAAAGTGTGGGAAAGAGCAGGGTGTTAATAATAAAAGATAGTCTGTGTACGGAAAAAGAATTTTCACAGATGCATGAGAAACATTTAAAGCGTGGGATTAACTTTTTGGAAATCTCATGCACTTTTGTAGGGGTGATTTTTATTAAGGGGGAAGGAATTCCTTTTCGGTTCATTCCTTCTGGGTTATACATATATGTATGTGTTAAAAAAAAGTTAATATTATGATAATGAGATGAATGAATATAATTATTGTGTGATTTTTCCCCCTTTACTTTTTTTACGTTCTACGAAAAAGGTATTTCAACCAAGTTCGCGGGCTCCAGCTGCAATGACCTAATATGTATCGGCGATGCTTCCACCCTCATTTCTGGGCACTTTGATAAGCGCATTCGGTTTTGGGATATTAGGAAGGAAAGTCCAACACAGGAAATCAATCTTCAGGCCAAAATCACCTCATTAGATTTATCAAGAGATCAGAATACATTATTGGCTTCCGTCCGTGATGACTCCATTGAAGTGCTCGACTTGCGGATGAATAGTGTCGTTGGCCACTTTATGTGAGTTACGTTTATGATACATTTAGTGACGTATCCCTAGCCTAAGTAAAGGGACTTTGAAGTAAGCAGACATAGTAAGTAGCATAAATGATAATAATGGGCATAATAACTGCAATATATCGGTGCTGTATAATTTTAATAATCACATTATAGAGATATAGATTATTATAGAGATGTACATAGATTATTATAACGATACATACAGCTCCCATCTACATGGGTAAAATTGTGGGATTATTCCCTGAGAGCATGGAAGGAATTCAGGGAGGGAGAGAAAGAGGATGCGAAGTTGAGGGAAGTAACCGTACAATGATGATTAGCCTTTTAGTCCTGTTCGCTGAGCTTATACTATACGTATATTTATGTGTACATGTAATATACATACATAGTAGAATATTGTATGTCTCAGGTTTAATGCTTTACATATTATCCTCTTTGTCCCTTATTGATGTGGTTAAAAGGTGCTGCCCTTGGTCGCTATTAAGCGTTTCTTAGACAAAAAACAGCGTCCTAGTATTTCTTCTTAAGTGTATATGTATGTCAAAAGTATTATCTGTTTAACGGCAGAAATGGGCCAATAATTATTTTTTGTCTGTTTTTGCAACAAAAGTAGGCGGAACATTTTCATTTGCTTTCTCCCTTTGAACTTTTATTACTTCTCTGTTTATCATTATCTTTTTCTCTTCTTCTTGACTTTCTCTCTTTTCTCCTCCTCTTTTTCTCTTCTTCTTGACTTTCTCTCTTTTCTCCTCCTCTTTTTCTCTTCTTCTTGACTTTCTCTCTTTTCTCCTCCTCTTTTTCTCTTCTTCTTGACTTTCTCTCTTTTTTCCTCCTCTTTTCCTTTTGGTACTTTCCCTCTTTGGTCTTGTCCTTTCTTTCTATTTCTCCGTGTTTTTCACAGAAATGTTCGACTGCCCTCCATCACTCTCCCATTGCTGCTGTTTTATTTATATAGTTACTTGGGGAAATGGTCCTTTTTTATTGTCCTTGGACAATAAAATAATATTTTTGTCCTTGGTAAATCACGGTATTTACATATATAGTATTAATTAATTATTGAGCCTAATTTACTGTACAAATTGTTTTCGGAATACTTATGTATTATGGAATTTCATTGCGTCCCACACAGTGCTGATGGCTTCAAGCTGTCCTCAGATTTCAGTCGAGCTTGCTTTTCACCGGATGCAAGATTCATCGCTTGTGGGTCAGCAGATGGGTCTGTGTATGTATGGAATGTTTCGGAAAACAAGGTGGATTCCATACTGAAGGAACACACGTAAGTCCAGTTATTATTATGTTTTTTTTTTAATTATTTACTCACATAATGTGAGTCAAAGATCTTTGAGGAGTTTTGAGCCTTGTGCCACCATTGTTGTTGTTATAAAAACGCATTTAACCTGTTCGGGGGGACGCGTATACCCTTTTTATGAGCCTTTTGATGCTGTAGTGAGTAGCTTCATCTTGTATAGTTATTGACGGTGGGGAAGGATCCTAATGGATTTTGTCCTTTTGGAGAGATGCACTCGCACGGTACTTGAGTTTTGAAGCCGTACAGAAACGATGAATTTTTTTTTAAAAAACCGATACACCCACCTTGACCCATAAAGTATTTATAATACCCTCTGGCTTCTAGCTCAAAAAAAGTTATGATCTTATGATTTAAAAGGCGTGAAGAAATATATGTGCATATGTATTCATTTTGGTATTCACTCCTTTCGCATGTGCGTAATCTGCAGGACACAGACGGTGACGTATGTGGAAGGTTTTAACTTGTGGTAACAAACGCATTTTTTTTCGGGAACTCCCTGACTATATGCACTTGACTGTAAAATAAATAAAAAAGCTAAATTGTTTGTGTAGTTACATTTAATAGGTTTGTGTGTATATAGACAAATAATATAATAAGTCACCTTCACCAGGGGTTTCCAAAGTTTACTGTGTTAATATTTTTATTACACTCCACACTCTTCTTCTTCCATGCCATATTACGTGTTTATCGTTGTTGGTAGCCAGTTTTGTCTCTGCTTTTTAACATTTTACCGCTTTACCTTCTCTGTACCTTTTAATAAAAATGTTGGTCTTCATACAGATCCTTTTGTTTCACACATGTCTAACCGCCACAGGAGCATGTTAGCGTATGTATAGGGAAACGTGGCGAACTTTTTTTTAATACCTTTGACGTAAATGTGTCTGTTTTATTTCTGTCCGATTCAGTTGCTATTGCCAGTTAATTTATGACAGTTGCACATCAGCATGTCCCGTTTAAAGAATCCATAGAGTTCACCTTAATAAATACTTGTGCAAAAAAAAAGGGTTAAATGGAAGCTGTTGATTTCTTGCCCCACCAAATTCCACTTTTTTATGCAGGCTTTATATAGATTTTGAGTACCTTGTTTCCATACTTGTTGTTTGACTTCTTTCAAAGTACCGCAGAGGTAGAATAGACGTGTCATGGATTGGATAGCTATTAACTCATGTTGTAGAACATTACCCACATTGCCAAAAGTAGCATTTATAATATTTGCCAGTTTCTTTTACGACTTTGATGAATTTCTAAATCTTTGCCAAAACGATTGTCAAAAGTATGTACACCTTAATAGGTGATGCACGATAAAAATATAAAATAAGGAGGGGAAATAAATTATTGTTGTATGTAGCATTTGGTTGTTTAAAAAAAAACAAAAAAAAAAGTATCAATACCCACTTGTCCTTTGACACTAACGACAATTATATCCAAAACGCATCTCAAGACAAGTAGGAATGCATCATAATACTAATAGTAAGGTACCGTTTCCTCTCCTTTGAATCACTTTTTATTACCTTTCAACCTATTATTTTACTGCATTTCAACAATTTGTACTTTTTTTTCTTGTACTGTTATAAATAGCGTGAAGCCAGTGCTTGCTGGTTGCCAAAATACTTTGATGAATGAAATCTCATACAAAAATATGTCACTGCATTCTTTCATAAATAAATGTGGGATGAGCACTTAAAATAGTTTTTTAATTAGTAAATGGATAGGAAACCCCAGAAATTTTCATTTTAGTGGATATCGGCTTAAATACTATTGTGGTAGGTACATACGTGTTTGTGCAGAAATAATACGTATAGTTAGAAAGGATAAGCTGGAGTATATAAAGGGAAATGCAAGGAAAAATGCGAGAAACCCTCCTGGTCATAAGACACCAATTTATACGTGGAGGTATATGTATGTATTATTATCATTATGATTTTTGTTACGTGGCAATGGCTAAAACAAGATTATTAATACAACGGGAAAGGGACGATTATCATTAGCAAAAATCCGCAAGTACATGTTTAATGTGTGTGTCGTTTCCCAAGCTCCTTCCCCTCGTCCGACATAATTCTTCTTCTCTCTCTCTCGCCTATGATATACTCACGTTAGCTGTGTTGTCGACAATGAATCTACCATACTCTGACATTGTACTGTATTAAAATTAAAATAATACATTTTAACCCTCTACCTATATCACTTTGCTCCTTCTTGCGTCATCACATACATTAGTCGATTGTGAGCTTCCCGGTCTCATTCTCATTCCCTCTCTTTCTCTCTGGCTATCTCTCTCTCTCTCTCTCTCTATCTCTCTCTCTCTCGCTTGCTGTCTCTCATCAAAGAGATATTCTCACAAAAACACAAAGAGGAAATAAGACAGGCTTCAATTGAGATTTTTCAACAACAATGGCTCTTTTTAAAAGGAAGAAATAATGGGTTTAATAAATTGGTGTGTTGTTGACTGGTCATTATTTTATTAGGTCGCCGGTCGGAGCCGTACATTGGGAGGTGGATAAAGGAATCGCCCTGTTGTCGGCGGATCGCTGCAAGAAAGTTATCCTGTGGACACCGTAATAGAGAGAAGAAAAAAAAGGTTTTCCTCTTCAACAATGTACTCTGTACGACATCTGGTGAAAGTCTGGTGTCTTTGTGGAGGTTGTCGCCAATTAACCAGAAGGAAAGAAGAAAGTCCCAGGTGTGTGCAAATGGGACACTTTTCATAACAAACAGACAAAAATGACTGGAAGGAAATTAAAATAACTCAATGTTTTTGCTTGTTTATCACCCACATTACTACGGTACATGAGCGTAGTATGTGTGGTCCTATATGTATATGTTTATATAATATCCTCATGCTAAATGTTTACATTTACACGTTTACACCACAAATGCAGTAATGATAATGTTTAGCGGTAAGAAAGCCTGTGTTTCATTGGATCAAAGAACTGTACTAATAGTTATTTAAAATAATGCTGTATTTTATTGCTCTAATCCAGGCTTCCAACCCTAATGTACTGTGTAACATTTAACTTGAGCTAAGGGCACATGTGTGTGCTTTCAATTTTGTTGTTTTTAATCATATTATTTACGTTTGTGTCACTATGCACGTGAGGTTTAAGGGAGGTAGCTGCACCTTCTGAATTTTGTCAATTGTTGCCCAATTTGTATTGATAATAATGTTGAGAAATTCTGTGGTAGTACTTTTATGTATTTGTGAGCTTTACAATTACTATTTGATGGAATGCCAATAGTGGTTGATTTTTACTGAATTAAGGATATAAATGTTGTTGCTGTTCCCACGTAGTTTTTGCCCGAATTCGGAGACATTGTTAGATAGAAACGTAGACATTATTAACGCGAGTTCAGAGACTGTACAAACCACTGATTTTAATTGTCCATAACCGATCCAAGATGCACTGAAATTAGACTGGATCTTTTTGTCGGACAAGGCAATGAAAGTGTGAGGATCTTGATATTGAATAAATAATATTGTCATGCATGTGCAAGTGCATTATTAAAAAAAGATGGCTACCAAACTACCAATATATCCTCCAAATATCCCTGAGTATCGCCGAACTCTCTCGATAACAAATTGAATGGTGATGATATTTTATTTTTGAAAAAAAGGAGAACTATATGATATTATTTCCCTGTACTTCACTTTACCACTTTCATTGCTCTGTATTGTTTACAAACTGTTATCAATATACCAGTAAAAACAAAGAACAAGAGATTTATAAGGCTGTATTTTTCAACTAAAGTCAGCCTAATTCGTGTAAGTAACAATAAAAAAAAATGGACAAGTGTCTAACGTAGAAAAGTTATTTTTGTTTTTACCATGTATAATAGAACCGTATTTAATTTGTAAAATTGAGCTCGAGACAATGTTAGGATAGAATTGTATTGTCCTCCATACCAAAGTAGAGAAGATCTTCATGTGATGATGGACACAATAATTAACAGATACGAAGGATAATATCCTAGTGTTACCGCGAAAAAAGGAAATATGTAACAATTGAATAGGTGTAAATAGTATTGTTACTAATTTTATACTGACCCCTGCGTCTGTAGTACATAAAGTGGTGTTTACCCGTTGTTGTTATTATAATGTATTTTAAGTATTGAGTATATTTGTGGTTTTAATATTTAAGAATAATTCTTTCTGGAGCGTGCAGGCAAAATGTCATTGAACGCTACTGTTATTAGTGGGTTGCCAATCTAAAGACATTTTCTACTGTCTAGACTTCTCTTAAAAATAACCGAGCAAATTACTTGTAAACGTGTGTTATATAATCCTACTCGTTGCTTGAATATTTGATGTTTATTGTAACTTATTTTTCACTCCATGCATTATATAATTTTTGTCTTGATTGCGTCATTAGGTTTGAAATTGAAACTCACAATAAATGTAGAAATCTATTACTAATTTATGTTTCTGGGGATTTAAACATCTAGTTTTCCTCATTGGAGTGTGATGTGAGCTGTGATGTGTGCATATTCCTTCATTTACACAACACCGTGGCTCATTCATCAATTAACATATTTTTATTTAGCGCTTTATTCGGGTAGTTTACATATTTGGTAGAAGCTAGGTTTTTTCAAAAAATAAAATTGGGTTGTTTTCTATATTGACTTTAAATTCGTGTGAAACCCGCTCAATTGGGAATATATATATATATATATATATGTATAAAAAGAAATATTAAAAAAATCGCTGTGGGTTTTGCAGTAATATCGTCTAACTGGTATCCATTTGCATGGACTATATCAAGGTCCGATTACGCAGGACACGAATTGTATTCATGATGTAAATTTATTTATTCCAATACGAAGAGATCAGGACAGCCAAATGTGTGCTTGCGTGAGAATGGAAATGACCACATAAAGAGGGTCACTGTGATATTTACAGTAACATAGTTGTCACTGGTATTGATTTACATGGAATACCTCAAGACCTGATTCGTCAGGACAAAAATGCCATTTATTGGCGTAAAATAAACTATTTCATACGGGGGACAGTATGACAGCCAAATATGCGCTTGCATGAGAATGGAAATGACCACTGGACCACCTAAAGAGAGTCATGTCGGATTTGCAGAACATAGTTGTAACTGGTTTTCATTTACATGGAATATCTCAAGGCCTGATTACGCAGGTCAAAAATGCCATTTGACTATGTAAAGTTGACTGTTCCATTAGGAAGAGATTAGGACAGTCGAAGATGTGCTTACGTGAAAAGGGAAATGATAACAAAAGGACGGTCAATGTCGGATT
Source organism: Disparrhopalites patrizii (assembly GCA_034698585.1). Lineage (NCBI taxonomy): Eukaryota > Metazoa > Arthropoda > Collembola > Symphypleona > Sminthuridae > Disparrhopalites > Disparrhopalites patrizii. The sequence goes on along the minus strand of JAQGBT010002953.1, from coordinate 1,852 downwards.
TGCAGAACATAGTTGTAAATGGTATTGATTTACATGGAATATCTCAACGCCTGATTACCTATATATGTATAGTTTTAATTTCATATTACACGGTATCTGAAACAAACTGTCCCAGATGTTTTGTGAATTTTACGAATGGAATGAATACGAGCTTTTACTAGTTTACTAGTCAATTGTATGTATTACTTCTTCCGAAGTTATTGTAATTGGCATATTATGGACCTGTATAACATACGTATAATGATTATAGTTATTAGAATGATAAGCTATCGTAATTTTATTTATAATGTAGCATCTTGAAGGAATGATACATTCTTTTTCAAGGAATGACTAAGCTGCCATATTTTCTGGCGTAAAATAAGACTATTTGTCAAAAGAAAATTTTGTAAAAATGTTAGTTTTTACGCTTTGGACGCAAATCAAAGGATTTTGGTTTGGCTGAAGGTTTCAGATTTGGTTTTAGTAAATATCCAGAGATGTGGTATTGTTTTAAATATCCAGAGTAGCTTAGCTGCAAAACAATCTAGAACTCCGAATAGCGCTAAAATTTAAAATAATAATTACAATGTTGCATTTTAAGAAATTTGCACCCGACTGAAATACTAAATTAACCGCTGCCGTCAGTAGTGATAAGCAGAAATCGCAAGTTTTGAAGTGTCGCTACGCAGAATAGTAATGTCAATAGTAATACTTATGTTGATATCAGTTTTGCCCGAGGGTATTAGATTTGGTCAAATTCGAGTTCCTTGCGTTACGTCACGTCCCCAGATAGCCGATGGTGCCACTAAACATGGTCACTCTACATTTGTTTCCAGTGCAGGGGCGGTTAGATTTCAAAATGGGTTATTTTATCCCCTTTTCCCCACCTATAAGAGCTGAACTAGTGAAGATAGGCACTTAATTTTATTTTTACAACATTCAGCGTTGAAAAATGCCATGGCGTTTTTTTTTTGTATTTCTTTGTTTTGGTAAAAACGGATCGGGCGAAATCACAGCTCGGAACTATAATACCCAGGGCAAGGAAATTTCAGCTAAATTTCGTAATGTGCTTGTGTTGCTACACTTGTGGATACGATTGCAACTGAAAAAACATCATGGTTGTCCCCCAAGTCAAATTTCAATGGAAGCGCTAGACCTTACATTTTGGCGCCGAAATTTTCCCAAAATGCGCTTCACCTAAACAAACAAATCTAAACACGCCCAGGCATAATTCAACGCAGAATGCTTTAAAAATAAAATTCAATGCCAACGTTTATTCGTTCAGGAGTTATAGGCGGGACAATTTTGGGGAGGCAGCAAATTTTGAAATTCAATCCCACCTGCACTGGAAGAAAACGCAGAATGATCGCATTTAGGGACACAATCGGCTATCTGGGGATATAGCCTAACAACAGGGACTCAAATTTGACCAATAATGTCCTAGGGCTGATATCAGCATAAATGATATCAACAAAAGTATTACGTACTACTAATGTGCTAATTTTCTAAAGCAAGGCGCATCTATACGAGCTAAAGGGGCCAGAAATCAGAGAACATACAGCACCCAGTGGGTTCAGTGTGCAATTGGAACTCAATAAATACGTCTCGAGACATGACTTTCATTCAAAATGCGGGTAGGAACAGGAGTTTACCAAATGTACGACTACATACGGTCGCAATAGAGATATATACAACTCGTATATTTTTTAAATTCGTATACGCCTGAAGGCTCAAATATACGGTAGTTGTATATAACATACGGCATCTGGACAGCTTAGGAATGACTTCCGAAAAAGTAAGGATTAAAATTCGAATTAAAATACGTGTTATTCCGAATTATGAATACAAATTTAAATTTCAGATATCTAAAATA
>JAQGBT010002952.1:0-21648 GCA_034698585.1 Disparrhopalites patrizii | reverse complement strand
TCTCTCTCTCTCTCTCTCTCTCTCTCTAGTATCTCTGTCTTTCTCTCTTTTTTTCTCTCTTTCTCTCTCTGTCTCTCCGACATTTTTTCGCTCTACCCGTTTTCTCCAACTCCTTTTGTCCCAATATTTTTCATTTTCATGCACTCTCCTTAGATTTTTTTTCTCCCGGTTTTACTTTCTTTTCCCTGATTTCTCCCATTTTTGGTCTCAACAGGCTTTCCCAGGGATGGATTTTCCTTCTTTATGTTCTCTTATTTGCATTTTTTTGAGTTTTCTCTCTTTTCTTCTCATTTATATATTTTTGTCAAATTCATAATTTTTTCTTCCTTTCTCAGTCTTTCGCTCTTCTATCTTTCCTCTCTCTCCTCTTTACTTTCTCTCTCTCTCTCTCTCTCTCTCTCTTTGTCCTCTCTCCTCTTTTTGTTTGCTCTCTCCTCTCACCCTCTGATTTTTCTCTCTTTCTCTGTACCTCTCTGTTTCCCGCTCTCTGCACCTACTCCCTCAATCGCTCGCCCTCTCCCTGGTTGTAAACGGTTGGAGTATTAAGCGGCCTGAATATATGATTATTATTATCACGATTATAATTTTCACTCTTTCTTTTTATATATATGAAATAAGTGTCTATGTCTAGTTATACACCCCATTTTTTGGTCCTTATTTGTGGGAATAAGTAGCATGAGGTTTACTTTTCTCCCCCGTAAGACGTTTAGGGGTGAGAAGAGGAGAGAGAAGAGATGAAAGGGAAGGAGCCAGGTAAGGATTAGGTGCCGTGAGAGATTATTTATCTGCACCACAGAGATGGTTGGTAATCACGAAAGCTCCAAATGTTGAAGGGGGTATGGTAGAAGGGGGGAAAAAAGAATCCACGGTGTTTTTTTTAGACCTATAAATAAGAAGTTTCCTTTGACACTGATGATCATAGCCTGGAAATTGAGTAAGGGCCATGTTTTCAACGCGATTATTTTCTCTCTACTTCTACAGTGTACAAGAGGGAACTTTTTTTTTGTTTCTTTTCCCCCTGAAAAAAAAAATACACTTTAAAGTACGTCCACGAAAGACGCCTACATAAATTTTTCGATACTGAATATTTACTATGTACACTCCCGTTGAAAAACTTTTTTTTTCTATGTATGATGAGCTCATTGAATGACCAAACCTGGTTTTCAAAGGAAAAAAACGTCTCGTAAGGATCTTAAACACAATCTCTCACTAGGTGTACTTGTACTAAATAGTGAAAAAAAAGAAAGAAAGAAAGAATGAGTTTGAGCAAAACCTTTTTACCCCTTATAGTTTTCTCTCTCTCTCTCTCTTTCTCTTATGCCCCCCTCTTCACATTAAAACTAATTGACATTTTTCCCCCTGCAAAGTTTGCGCCATAAGATTTACTACCGCATCTTCTCCTTCTTCTTCTCCTACTTACTACAAAACATTTGCTGGAGGCTTTCTTTTTTAAAAAACATCTTTTTGTCCTCTACCTTTTCTGTATGCAACTAATGCATCTCTCTGGTAATACCTCTCTATAACTTTTTTTTCTTCTTCTTCAAAGGGAGGGAGAGAGGGGGGAAACCTCCCTGTGCTCCACATTACCATAAGATACTTTGTGTTCAATGATCGCTTGTTCAACGGCTTTGCAACAACAACAAGGGGGAAAAAAGTTCACAATTAAAGTCAAACGGTATGTTCAATTCTTTGTCGACAATAAAAACATACGAGTGAGTTTTTTTTTTTCTTCCTTCTTTTATATTATGTATTATCTATGTACATACGGGATATGTAACCAAGTGTTCAATGTGCTCCTTGTTATACATGTTGAGGGTAACAGACAAAATTCTTTGTTTTCTTATATCATCTTTCCCCCCGTGTTCTTCATTATAGATTCTCGTTCCCAACAAGTCAATATTAGGTAATAACCTCCCAGGATTTTTTTTTGTCGAAAAAATAAAACAAATGCATGGAAGAGTTGAATAAATTCATAATTTACTCATTTTTGCAACTTTTATTTTTTAAGCCTATTAGCGTATGCGTGTGAGTGCTTCTTGGCGCATTGTTTTATTGATCTCTCGATGGTTTCTCACTTTTTCAATTTTTTCTCCATTTATTTCTCTTGTAGATTTCTCCTTACCTTCTAGTTCTTTCTCTCTCATTCTAGATTTTTCTCTCTCTTTACTCCTTTCTCTGGATTTTTATTCTCTTTTTCTTCTCTCTCTCTCTAGTTTTTCTCTTCTATTTTTCTTTTCTCTCTCTCTCTAGTTTTTCTCTTCTATTGTTCTTTTCTCTCTCTCTCTAGTTTTTCTCTTCTATTTTTCTTTTCTCTCTCTCTCTAGTTTTTCTCTTCTCTTTTTCTTCTCTCTCTCTCTCTCCAGTTTTTCTCTTCTCTTTTTCTTCTCTCTCTCTAGTTTTTCTCTTCTCTTTTTCTTCTCTCTCTCTCTCTGGATTTTTCTTCTCTTTTTCTTCTTCCTCTCTCTCTCTCGCCTTCTCTCTCGCTCTTTTGTTAACTTTCTTCTTCTCTTTTTGTCTTTTCTCTCTGTAGTGTTCTTCATTAATTTTCTTTTTTCTCATATTTTCTTTTTTTGTGTATTTCTTCCTTTCTTTCCTGCATATTCTGGCACTCGATCACATTTTTCTCTCTCAATTCATATTCTGCTCTTCTCTTTCTAGTATTTTCTCTCTCTCTCTCTCTCTCTCTCTCTCGTATGCTCTCTTTCATTGCTCTCTCTCTGTCTCTCTTTCAATGCTCTCTCTCTGTCTCTCTTTCAATGCTCTCTCTGTCTCTCTTTCAATGCTCTCTCTGCCTCTCTTTATGTCTCTCTCTGTCTCTCTTTGCACATTCTGGTCGCTCCCCCTCACGGCTGCACCTCTTTCTCTTCCCCGTTTACGCCTTCCCAGCAGGCGCATCTTCCTTTTATTCCTCAACTCACTCAACTAGGTTTTTTTCTCTTTGTCTCCTTCTGCAAATGCCAGTTTGCAAAACCACCCTCCACTGAATAGTTAAGGTTTATAAATTCCTCTCCCCTCCCTTTCTCTCTCTCTCCCTCTCCCTCATTCGTTGTAAAGGAATATAACAAGTTATGAAGGTATGAAGAAACTTATGTTTTTACAGCTCATATGCTTTATTATGACTACGTGTAGTGCGTACCTCTTCATAATCAAGTCGTGTGGTGAGTGTAAATATGCCCGTCTGTGGATTGAGGGAGAAGACATCATTGCCCCAATCTGAGAGAACGGAGTACGTCACTTGTCCATTAGCATCCTTGTCAGGGTCGACAGCATCCAACGTCCCGACTTTGAAGCCTGGTGGAGAATCCTCAGGGATGTCAAAGGAATATGCGGTCGTTGAAAATTCAGGACTGTTATCATTGGAATCGCTCACCTGCAAGAACATTAGAAATTTATTGTTTTTCTTTCTCTCTTTCTCTCTTTCTCTCTTTATCTTGGAACACAATACACACACGTCTCAAGTAAAAACTTACATAGTCTTCAAGAGGAGACAGACAAAATGAAGTACTTAAGCCTACGTTATACATGCGTATATACCGGTACTACTCATAATTATGACTGTAAAAAAAAAAAACTCCTTAGGAATATATTCCACCTGATTATACTGGGATATACACATGGTTGCATATAGAGAAATGTGCACATATATGTATATATACCTAACCTTTGAACATGCCTCTCTCCCCCTCCGCAAAGAAACATTCTGTCCAATTCGTGGTAGGTGGGCAGTTAGAGAAAAAGGAAATAGTGGGTACAACAAGTGAGCTTATTAATAAGCTTACAACCACCACCTACTATTGGAATAGTCAAAAAAGAAATACAAGTGGACGAAAAACAAAATGTATAAAAAACATTTTTTTTTTTTTTTTGGACAAAAGCCCCTGTAAAATGGAGACTCTCCCTTATGGATAGTAGCATGACATACATCCATTATGTACGTCCCTATAGCTCAAGTGGGGAAGACAAGACAAAATAATAATAATAAAACAAAAAGTGAGACAGCTACGGGGCTCAGTCTGACTCTTTGAGAGACACCAGGAGAAAAGTTGATCTTTTTACGATTCTTCTTTCCAAAAAGTTTTTATGATGGCAAACCTTTATACAGAGAGCCACCGAAATCCATCTCCACAGAAGATAATACAAATTCAACAAATGCTCACACACACATGAGTATATAGGGGACCCTGGGCCTATTAAGGGCGAGAGGGGAAAGGGTTATGCTCTTTTATATTAGGTATATACAGCACCTAATATACATACATATACATATACACAACATACAATGTGACAACCAAGCTTCAAACGAAGCCGTAAATCGTTTGAAGCGTGTTCACCTGTTGCACACAATAACACGGTATTACAAGGAAGCACATTACGGGATAAATGGGAACTTCTACTGTTCCTACTACTACTACTACTACTACTGCCTGGGCATATACTGCCTTTACTATAGTAATCAACAGCTGGCTCTAGTATTCTTGGCATTATTCTTCATACTTATTTAATTCAGACTTACTTTTCCTGTCCCTCTTTTACTCACTTTGCTAATCTTCCTACCTGTACTAGGACTATATATTTGTATAGTCGACTCTCACTATCAGAGCACCCTATCTGCGCATGACATTCTGCTGTTATAAAAAACTGGGTAAAAAAAATGATAATAATAATTAAATAATTAATTAGGAGCAATTCCAGATGTAGTATTGATAATTTCATAAATTATTTCAATATTTAAACAATTTTCCCAAAATGAAGAATTTTTGTTAAAAAATAATAAAATTGTGATATTTTATAAAATAATAAAATTTTATAGTTGAAGTACTGTTATAGAGAAAAAGTTAATTTTAAAGGGGTATTTGATACTGGTTTAATGCCGTTATAGAAAGAAAATGCTGTTATAGTGAGAGAAATGTGCTCTGGGGAAGGGAAAACCCGGCTGTTATAGGCAAAATGCTGTTATGGAAAGTGCTTTTATAGGAGCCATTTACATTATAAAACTCTCGGGGGGGATCCCAGACTGCTGTTATAGTAAGAGTGCTTTTATAGAGAGGACTGCTAAAGTGAGATCGACTATATTTGTGTAGTGCTTCTAGTACTAGTAATTCTACTGTGTCTAAGCCTACTACTACGGAATTCTATTACTGTACTGTGTACATTTAACTAACTAATAAATCTACTATTAATATTATTTCTATGAAGCTCCTTAATATTAAGGGAGAGTGTCTAAAAGGCACAAAGGGAATCCCAGGTCATGTGACACTAATTTGTAGAGCAAAAGGACTATAAGCTATTGCTATGTGTATGACTAAAAAGAAATCTTGGTTTAATTAACGCCAAAATGAAATGATGGCTGAAAGGAAAAAAATGAATGGCATTAAAGGTACGAGGAGATATTGACAGAGGCTAAATCCCATTGAGATATTTTTGCAAGGTTGTATGAGAAAAATAAGAATCCATCGGGTCCTTATTTAGTATTACGTGGTATACGTCTGAAATTGAGTAATAATTTGAGAGTTTAGTTTATGAAAGTAGAGCAATATGTTGAGGGGTGCTTTTTACCTCCACGACAATGACAGCGTCAGAGTACTGAAGTCCATCATGGGCACGAATGACCAGGTGGTACCTCTCCTTGGTTTCCCGATCCAAAGCATCGATAATCTTGAGAATGCCACTCGTGGGGTCAATGGTGAACTTCCCATCCGCCCCCTTGACGATGGAGTAGGTGATCGTCCCGAGGGTGTCCTGATCCCTGGCCACAATCTTAGAGATTTCCTGACCCACGGGCGTATTCTCGGACACGTTCAATGTCATCTGCTTGGATGCAAAACTTGGGGGACTGTCATTCTTATCAAGGACATCAATCTCCACCTGTAAAAATGGAACAATAGGACCCATTATTATTATTATTGGCAAAAGAGATTTTTTATTTTATTATTCTACACATCCAAACGATACATTTAACCATTTAAGAAAATCAGACAAATATGTACCCCCCACCCCCTGTCCACTTTTTAATGCCATGCACTTTTAATGTGGTAAACAATGTACATATATGAACATACAATGCTTTTAATATCTCACGACATGATTTTCGTTTTGTCTCTCCAAAATAAAATATAATAGAGGGAGAGAGAGAGAAAAAAATGGGAGAGCCACACGCTCGAGTCTACTTCTTAATCTGTAGTAAAAGCATCTTTTAAAATATATAAAAATTGCATTCTCCCCTATATTCCTTTTTGGTCGTCGTCGTCTTCTTCTTCCCAATAATCGTTTTACGACATAAATACTTGTAATAAACAAGAGAACTTTCAATGGAGACATGTATATCCACTTAGGGGACTCGGATGATTTCAAATGTGAGAGATCCATGTCTTTTCTCTCCCCCCTTTAATAATACTGGTATTAAGACTGATTATCAGGAGGGAGAATCACATGGTTTACCTCTACAATGAGAATTTTTTTTTATAAAAAGAAAATCATGTGTTTATAATGTCTAAAAGAGTTTTTTTTTTTTATTTCGGTTTTTTCTTTTTGAGGAGGAACGATATCCTTCTGTCGGATCTTTTTGTGACTTTTTTTCTGCTCTATTATCCGATTAGATTCCTTTGTTTTTATGTACAAGGAAGAAAATTCCTTTACAAATTCCATGCATGTGGCAAAACTTTGCCTGCCAGGAAATGTCTTTGTATAGGGTTAAAAAAAATGGTCATAAATATGAGGAGGCAAAGACGAGAGGGATGAGAAGAGTTTCACATTTTTTTTTTTAACAAATTCTCCATTACATCCATCAAACATTGATACATTCTTCTCATAAGCTTTTAACTGACCATTTCATCCCTCCCTCGAAAACACCCCAAATCCAGGTAGGCTTGTTATTTTTCTAACTGGTATCATTGCACTTTGTACACAATGTGAGGATATTTACTACTCTGTAAACTCCCCTTTTGTCCCCTCTGTGGCATCCTGTTCAACCATGCATATATGAGCTTGTAAAAGCCTTTTTTTCCCCCCCAAAGAAAAATGCGAGCAAAATATCCTTTATAAACCATGACTAAATGTCAAGGTGTGCTCGTGTTATGGTTTGAGGGTAATTATTCTGCTATGAACCATATAGTGCTTTCACAGAGATATAATTCTTCCTTCTCTCTCGGCTTCCAATTGTTGTTGTAAAAGTTTTTAGTCTTTTAGCGCCTGTCACTCACCAGGATTTCCATGCCGGCCCATATACTTGAGAGGCAATAAATGTATAAAACCATATTGTAAATAAGAGGTAAGTATTTCTTAACTATGTATATAAATACTGAGGCTAGGATTAGCTTTCCTGGGTCTCCCTTTTTCTTCATGTATATCTCTCATTTCTTCTGGCATTTTCTCCTCCCCGAGCTTCCTCTCTTTTTGTATTTATTGGCTCTATTTATGCCAATCCTCACCTGTCTTTTGTCACTTCACTCATTTCTCTATATTGTACTCTTTCAAAGGTCTTTCATATTTTGTCTCTCATTTTTTTTTTCTCTCTCTCTCTGTTCCGTGCTCGATTTTCCTCTCTTCTATTTTATCTCCCTTTCTCTCTACTATTTGTTTCTCCCTTTCTCCTCTTTCTCTCTTCTATTTTTTCTCGCTTTCTCTTCTTTCTCTCTTCTATTTTTCTCTCCCTTTCTCCTCTTTCTCTCTTCTATTTTTTTCTCACTTTCTCTCTTCTATTTTTTCTCCCATTCTCCTCTTTCTCTCTTCTATTTTTTTCTTTCTTTCACCTCTTTCTCTCTTCTATTTTTTTCTCCCTTTCACCTCTTTCTCTCTTCTATTTTTCTCTCCCTTTCTCTCTTCTATTTTTCTCTCCCTTTCTCTCTTCTATTTTTTTCTCCCTTTCTCTCTTCTATTTTTTCTCCCTTTCTCCTCGTTCTCTCTCCTTTCCCTTCATTTCTCTGAAAAAAATCCTTTGCATATGCTAACCCAAATTTCCTTTGTCGCTATTTGTTTTTTTGGTCTCTCCTGCAATGCACATGCCTTTCAATTTTACATACAAAATAAATTAGAAGGAAAATTGCATCCCAAATTATGAATTTCGGGAGGGAAATTATACAACTGATGTCTCATGTAACTACTATAACCAAGCATAACAATAATGACTAGAGCCTTCATTAGCTCATTAAGCAATCTCATTTCCATTCCCTCACTCCCCTCTCTCTTCTCCTTTCTCTTGGGAGGCGAACTAGTGTAATTTACAGTACAGCTAAAAAAATGTTTTCAAAATTCACGTACACGCGTGTGCTATTTTTTTTTTTTTGGTACTTTGTCGATGGTGGTGAACAATGTAATTTTATTAACTCATCCTCACAAAGGTACAAGTGAAGATGCTTTTTCATACCTCACGCTCACAATTTGGGGGAGGGAAGCAATAAGGGGCAATAAAAATGTGTGTTTTTTCTATTTAATTTACCTTCTCATTTTGTGATTAAAAGCAATCATAGATGACGAAAATACTTGAGTTGTACGTACATTATTAACAGACTTTTATAGATTTACAAAATACAAAATCAAGGAGCTAACCAGCAACCCAAAGTAAAAATATTCATTACAAAAAATACAATATTGAAAATCGAGCGAAAGTATACAAATTGGAAAATACAATTGAAATTGGAAATCCCAAGGCAATTTAAAGTCACTCAGAATGGCATGAGAGAAGTGAGGGAAGGCGTCTAGATGGCACACATAACTGTTATGTTCATTCCATTTATTCTTAGTTACAAGGCACTAAAAAAGGGAGTTGCGTTGAACGACTAACCGAAATTATTCTGACTGGAAAATGGAATCAATGAAATGATCATAAAGACTTCTTGGAAGGGATAATAGTACAGTCAAGCACTGCAACATGTATCTTTTGGGATAAATTGAGAGCTTCCAACTTCCACTACGACGTGATCATGGAGCTGTTTGATGGCAATTGTCCTTGTTGAGAACTGGAGCTTGAGTGTGGAAGTCAGAGGCTATCAAGCTCAATGACGATCATGATGGACCAATATAGTGACTATCAACCATTAAATATGTACGTAAACACCCCTCGTGTTTCTCCCAGTAAAGGACAAATCATCTCCGGACTTCGGACCCTGGTGACTACCACCTTTTTTGGAGTCCATTTACAACTCTCCTCCCGAATTCCCATGTGTCCTTACGGCCACAAATTACACTTTGACCCAGGAAATTTGGTCAGCTTCCTCTTAAATGTTGTAGACATATTAAAGGGGAAATGCCGTTTAAAAATCATGGGAGCCCATTTTGTGGTGTGCTTTGTAGCCATCTTCAATTCTCAGGCCAAGCATCCCTGTTTTGTACTTATTCTCTTTGGGAACACTTAAATGTGATGATGTGTTATTTGAGTTTTTGGTGCGGAGCAAATGCGTTTGGATGCTACTCATTTCTTTATATTTTAATCCTTGATGATAACCCTTCACCTTCTCGGCTCCAAATCTTGAGCATTCAATTTCTAAACTCACACTTACTGCAGACAAACATGACACTGGAGGTTTTGAGGACTGGTTGAACGTTCGTAGCATAAATAGTTTTTGTTTTGTTTTTTTTTTTGTTTCCATTATTTTCAAATCATTAAATACTTTCCAAATCCGTCCCATCACAACTGACCGGTGGAAATGAGGGGGAAAAAAAGAACACACGTGTGTTGTTGCAGTGCTTTCGTCTGGGCTCAAGCCATCGCTTGGAGTCAAACGGTAAAAAAAATACTTTGACCTTTTCTTCCCTCGCCAACGAGGTCAAGGACTCTTTAACACTTTCTTGTAATTATATCTCTCCCAAATACCGGGCAAAATGTCCAGTATGAATATTTCTTGTGAATTCAGAGATGTAATTTGTACAAGAAAAATTTTGTAGTTTAGATTAAAAATACATATTCATAGTATGTTTATGAGAAATGTAGCATGACTATAATATCATGCTTGCAAGTGAATCTTGATAGATTGATCATATATAGATTGGATTCACGTTCCTTTCAATCTTCCTGTATCACGTGGAAGAACTGCTTCCTCTCCATGAGGATGACCCGGAAGTGGAACGTCAGAGTAAGTGCAAAATGCTCAGTTGCAATTTCAATTCCTTTTTGACCCTTTGAAAGAGAGCCCTTGGAAGACATGTTCATTTATTTAATTTTTTTGAATTAGGGAGAATGACTGAGGATCTTCTCATCATTTTCATCATGGTCATTTTTGCTGGGATCCTTTTTGGCAGTCTCCTCCTCATTGGGATTTATAAGGTAGGTTAAAAGACAAAAAATTCGGGATGAATCGACATAGCTTATTCATTTCCGCCCCAATTTCCGCTTTTGTGGCTTTATTTGGACCAATAACTTCCATGTTGATTACTTTTCAGAAAAAGTCCAACTTCATTTCAGCGTGGGTGGTGTACACAATTGTACTCATTGCCATTGATACGGTGTGTGTTGGACGAACGATTGTCCTGGCCTTCCCTTCGGTGATCGTGGGGAGTATTTGTGCGGCCATTGCATGTCTCACCTTGCTATTCAGCCACGGATTCTCCATTTGGGTGGTTAATACCCATTTGGACGAGATGTGGATATTCAGTCAAAGTCGGAGTCGTTGCAACAGCTACAGCACCCGCAGTCGTGCCAGCAGTTACAGCCACAGAGAAGTTGTACTTTAATTGTGAAGGACTCCCATTATTATGCTTTTTTTACCCGTGTCCCGGGAACATTCTTAATAATAATTCCTTTTTTCGTATGTATTAGAATAAAAAAAATAAGTCTTTTTCTGCAAAGCAGGGTTTTGCGAGTGTAATTAATGGAATGTCATGGTAACTTTTGAAGTCTCAGAAAATAAATTACATCCTTTGAAAGTTAATCTTCCTTTTCTCTTTTTCGCCCATTGCGGACGCCGTAGGAGCGGACGGCAATCAACATTTTGGCAAAAATTGCGAAACATTGTTTATAAATATGAAAATTAATGGTGTAGTAGAAACTTATTTGAATGATGCATAAAAGTCAAATGCTACAAGTTTCAATGAGGCCACGTGATACCATGATACTTGTATTTACAAATTACAAAGTATTAATGTATTAATAAATTACAAAGTATTCTGATCACCTCTGCAAACAATGGATCACAAGTAGCTTTCAATTCTTGTGATTTGTACTGGGTTGTTCTTTGCAGAAAACAAAGGAGGAAATCGTGGCCAAATTTCTGTCCGAAGCACCTGTGCGTGCTCCATGTTCATTTGGGAGGAATGGCGTTTTAAGAGTATAAAATTTCTATTTATTTAAGCCTTCATCTCCGCTCTTTTCCCCTAAATTTGTCAGTGCTGGTAGTATACAGAAATACTTTGTGGGTAATAAATGGCATTGTGTACGGTGGGGTAAGTGCCAAATATTGGTCGTTTTTTTTTCCTCATTTCTTTTCGATGGCTTCTTTCAAATTTGTAAAGTAATCATCCTCTCTCTCTCTCTCTCTCTCTCTCTCTCTCAAGCTCTCTCTTCATACATTCATGAAACCTAATGATGTAGTAATAAAGAGAGAAAAAAGAGCCTTGGTAATTCAGAAGTTACGGGGTTAACAGCTATTTCATTACATAGTAGTTATTGTCTTTTCACGCACTTTCCTCCACATTTCCCCCCTTTTAAGTAGTTAATGGTTCAAAACTGTAAAAATGCAGAAAACAAATACAACCGTTACATTTTTCCTCCTCCCTTCTTCTTTGCTTCCACGGCAAAAACTCATATAAACGTGCTGGATGAAGACCATAATATCCCCACAAAAATGGAGGAGGCCCGAGGTTTATCACTCATAATTCCCCCACATTATAAGTAATATCCGTATACTTACAAGCTATAAGGAACGCTTGTCCTCCATGCTACCATTTTGCAATTGGAATAGAAGGATCCTATGTAGCACAGGGATTGTGCGGGTCGTATTTTGCATACGTATATACACACGTATGTATCCACAAGAGGGAAACCAGAATTGTGAGGTTATGTGATGATTTGAAATAAAAAGGAACCCATAAAATAAAAGTAGGAAACTGCCTCACGTACAAGGTACACACATGGATTCATTTGTTTCTCCCATAACATCATTAATTAATTCGTGTCTCATTTGTGCACCTTTTACTCATCTTGCAAGAGCGTCTTGACGCTACAGTGTTTTCACCACACAACCACTCCAAGATGAGGCTATGGGAACAATTAATTGGAGGAGAAAGGAAACACAAGAAAGACAAGAGAGAGAGAGAGAAGAGCGAGAGACAGGTGAAAAGACAGGGAATGATAGAAAGAGAGACAAATCAGAGGCAGAGACAGCGAAATGCAGACGCGTAGAGGAAACCAGATAGATACATTGTTTAGACAGAGAGAGAGAGACACATATTTACATTCGTGCTGAGAGAGATATACAGAGAGAAGGCAGAGAGAGAGAAAGAGATAACTCAACAAAAAGAAAGAGAAAAGACCGTGAGAGAGAAAGAGGCACAGAAACAGAAAGATATTCATAAAGAGAGAGAGACAGAGACTTTGCGAGCAACAAATATAATCAATAGATGCAAGCAAATAAAGAGAGAGAAAGGCCGAAAAGAGGACGACAGAGAGACGAGCAAGAAAAAAGGCAGACAACCGCGAGACACGTACAAAGGCAGAGAGAAAGCAAAGGGAGGAGAGCACGTCCTAGAGAAAAAAGGGAATGAGAGAGAAAAAAAATACTGGCAAAATGAGAGAGTGAAAGAAAAATACTGGGAAAGCGGGAGAGAGAAAGAAAAATACTGGGAAAGCGAGAAAGAGAGAAAGAAAAAGAGCAGTTATGGAGACAGAGAGAGAGAGACGAAATGGGAAAGATAAAGGTAAATACTAGAAAGAAAAAGAAGAGACAAAAACAGAGATATGCAGAGTGAGAGATATAGAAATTCAGAGTCAGAGAAAGACCGAGATATGAGCGCAGAGGGCGATACAGAGAGAGAGAGAGAGAGAGGAAAAAAGGAGAGCAAGAGAGAGAGAGAGAGAGGAAAATAGTGGAAGGGAGACGTCCCTACTACGCAACTTTTTTTTACTGTCTCTTCTGGGTGCATGGTAAATCAAAACAAGCATAAAAATCATTATGAAAATCAACGCGAAACAGGCTTTTACGATTTTATGACTACGAAAACCACCTGATTTACTGCACTTACTCACTCACTTGACCAACAAGATGGTTGTCATCTATGTTCGAATGTCCCAAAGTCATCGACTCTCAAGTGGAAAGAAAAAAAAACAACGAAGAACCAGCTAGAGAGGGAGAGAAGGAGAGAAAATGTATACATTCAAACTCAAAAAATAATAATTGTCATAAAAATGATGACTTTTTGGGACGTGAAAATGTGAGAAGATACATATGTATATGTATGGTAAAGTATATAGTGGAAAATACAGAATGTTACCAAAGGGAGGTTCACATTACTGTAGGGTGCAGGACGTAAAGGAAGGGAAAACTTGCTCAAATATTGTGTCATTATTAGTTAGCTCCACTATATAGCCTTTTGCATATAGGAGTCAACCAAATAACCAAATCAACTGATGGACTTTGAAGATTAGGCTGTCGTACACAAATTTGGTGTAATATAAAAACAGGGGGGTGAGAGAGGACATTTCATTTCCCCTGTGGATAACTACTCCACGAGTGCCACTAAACTACAAAACTACCACCAGTACTTTATTTATTTTTCTTGTTATTGTCCTGCTTCTTGTTTTTTTCTCATTTCATTCCGAAAAAACTACTAATATTCGGTAAATCATTTACAATACAGTTTTTCCCTTCATTCATAAATTTTTTTTTTAGGGGAAATGAGAGAGAAGGCTTCCATTATGTTTTTGGTACACACTTTGGGAGAATGTAATAAACACCACTGATTGGAACAATGTCCAAGGAAATCCCATAAACTTTTGTTATTAGACATGATAAAAGTATTGACACCCACTAAAGGCAATTGTCATGATCCATTTTAACGTCAATCCTCTTTGGAGCTTCCATGTACTTTCGTCTTTGGGGAGGCTGTGTGTACTAAATAATAAATGTTCATTTATCATAAAAATTAAAACCCATCACACTTTTCCGGTTTAGCTCCTTTATTCATTTTTGGAAGATCTAATTGAGCACATGTAACTTCCTTTCCTTGAATCTCTCTCCATTTTTGCCATCTCTTTCTCTTTACTATCTACACTTTTTTCTCTTTCTCTCTCTTCCTTTTCCAGAATCTTCTCCAATTTCCTCTTTCTTTCTCCCTTTCTTTCCTTTTTCTTTCACATCTTTTTCTTATTACTTTTTTTCGCTTTTTCTTCCATCTTTTTACTCGTTTTATATCTGAATTTTTCCCTACTTTCTCTCTCTCTCTCTTACTTTATTTTCCCACAATTTTTCTTCTTGCCTCTCTCTTTACTTCTTTTCCACCATTTTCTTCTCTTTTCCTCTTTACTTCTCTCTCTTTCTAATTTTACTTCCCATTTCTTTCTCATTTTACTTCCTTTCCTCGGGTTTTCTTCTCGATTCCTCTCTCTGTCTCTCTTTACTTCTTTGACTTCTCTCTCTCTCTCTGTCTTTCTCTGTACTTCGTTTTGCTCAATTTTTTCTTCATTTTTTCCTTCTCCAATTGATTCTTCTTCCTTTTGCTTTCTTCTCTTTCTGCCTTTTTACCTTGAGCTCTCTCTTTCCTCTTTTCGTCATTCTTTTTTCTCTCCTTCTCCCCTTTGTTTTGTTCCTAAGTTCCTTAGTTCCTGGCTCTGACAGATTCTTGCTCTCCCTTTCCCTCTGCACTCCCTCTTTCCTGTCTCTCCCCGTGTTCCCTGGGTGAGGTTGAGAAAAAGCATAATATTTTCCCTCCTCCATACGTAATGAATTTTTAACCTCTCCCGTCAGCTCCCATCCACGATGAAAGGTTACTCATAGTGGGAGAGAGAGACAGAGAGAGAGAGAGAGAGACAGAGACCGTGTGAACCCAAGCCCGCAACTCGCTTCTCCCTCCGATCACCTCATATATATGAAAGTATTTTTTTAACCCCTGTCCCACTATGTACTCCCATGTGTGGGAATGGCCCCGTAAATACCAATTATTACATAGAATTCTAAACGCTTGACGGATTTATTATTTAATTAGTGTAAAATAATGAAATTTGCTCTGGGTTTGGTTGAAATTCTCAAATACTGGATACTGGCCCAAAAGGGTCTCCAAAAAGAGGGGAATATACAGAGTGTGTTAGTGGTGTGGGCACACACACACAACTATTTTAAATAGGTAAAAAAAAAGGAGGAAAAAGAAGATGAGAAGAAAAAAAATTCCCCAAAAGATTTTCTTCTCTCCCTTTTTTTTTGAAAAGTCCAGCCTTGTAATATACAATGTTTGAAGTCAGAATAAGAGAGAGAGAGAGAGAGAGAGAGAGAGAGAATGGGTGGGAGGGGGGAGAACGAAATAGTTTTCATGTCCATCCCGCTTGTCTACGTAATTGAAGCTTGTCCAAGGAAACTACTACACTACCACCAGTTAATGCTAGAGGATGTTTTGGAACTTTTTTTGAAGCGAGATAGAGTCTGAAAGAGAGAGAAAAAGTCAGAGAGATAGAGAGGGGGAGAAAGAGAAAAAAATCAGAGAGAGAGAGAAAAAAGTCAGAGAGAGAGAGAGAGAAACAGTCAGAAAGAGAGAGAGAAAAAAAAAAGTTATCCTGATCAACTTCCTTACTTGATCGGCTAAAAACCTATTGAAGTCCTCCGTAAATTTTCAAGGCATACACATAATTTCCATTTTTATATATGTAACTATACATACATGTGTGCATGAGAGCTTAAAAGATTTCTTATTTTTTCGTATTCCGTTTTTCTTCTCTTTCGTCCACCCTCCCCTGATGCATACCTCCTGTAATGGGTAATAAGGTTGTCTACAACAGAGTGGCAGAGAGAGAGGAGAGAGAGAGAGAGAGAGAGAGAGAGAGAGAGAGAGAGAAAGGGAGAGAGACAGGACTCCCTGTGAGAAAAGTCATATAAGGACAGTAAGTCCCACCTCTCTCATCCGCAAGTCTCCCAACCTTTTGGTGAATTCAATAGATTTTTATGAGACTTCTACCATACCTGAGGTTAAAAATATTTTTCCATATATATACATTGACTGAAAGAGAGAGAAAAACATTTTTGTTCCCCTCCAAGAAAAAAAAAAGCCTTTCATACAGCTACTTTCCCTTGAAACTATTTTTTTTTTCAATAAATACTTTTCCGTCAAGGCAAGAAAGGAAGACCTTATTCCTTTTGTCCATTGGAAAAAGAATTGGTCGGCTTCCACTACATACCATTATACTTTTGGGGCATTTGTTGAACGGGGAATATCCTGTATTTCTCCATCTTTTCTTCTTCACTTCTTCAACTTCTTATATTGCATTCACAAAAATTGAGAAGGGAAAAAAGGGGGAGGAGGAGAAGAAGAAGAAGAAGAGGGAGAGATACTACATGGAGAACCATCCATGGGAAAATCATTATATCCTTTCTTTCCCTTCTTATACGAAGACATACCAAGGAGAGAGACATAATAAGTACAGAGGGGAAAAAAAATTCTCGTGAAAAACACAACCATCACAAAAGGGGAAACGTGTGTATCCACCGACGGCACAAGTTTCTCAATTATTTTTTTTTTTGGGAGTTTCTGTGAGGGAAAATCCCATCCTCATATACACACATGCCATTGGAGCACCTGGAAATAGCTGGATCTTATAAGGTATATAGTAGGGGAAAAAATGTTATTCCCTCTTTTTAAAGGGGGAATGTCAAGGTATTATAGAATGGAATTCCAAAGGACTGTAATTAAGATTAAAAAAAATTGCACTACCGGACCATTTACTATTATGGGGCTATACAAGAGATACCAAGGGACAATTCATCCCTATGCGTTTTTGAATGAGAGGGAAAAAAAAACAATCAGGTATTCCCCCATGTAAATATATCATGACCTAATGTAACTAGAGTGATAATTCCCCCTAAAACTAACCACGCTTGACCACCTTTGATTCTCTCTCTTTCTCTCTACAAAATCTCCGTGTAGTAAAACTGTAAAACTCTCAAGGAGGAATGTCCATAGAATGTGTTGGATGGGAATACAAATAATCTATTTTATGACGATCACGAGGGGCATTACTTGAGTATTTAGGTAATCTAAATATCATATATTTACACCTAACGATCACTTTATGACCATGTAATTCAAGTCATTAACTATTTTTTTTATATATAACTATGTATATAAATTTTTTTTTCGCTCTCTAAACGTGGACTCTGGGCACACCTCTCCTTGTCACCGTATGGGAGTTTACCACATATAATTTCCATTCACACCACCCTATATGTATATACGTGTATCCTGGCCACATCAATACATGTAAATAAGGTACTTAATTCCCGTCTTTTTTTAACACCTTCAAAAACATACCTTAGTACCCTCAATCGGCTACCTATACCATTTCATTTTGTTTATGGATACACGCTTCATTATATCCACTGCAGAATTCCTGCACAATTATGATCCATAAAATTGTACACCTCCCTAGTTACACATATGGCTTTTAATGTTGAGTGAAACAATTTTTTTTTATGTACATTGGCTAATAGTATAAATAAAAAGGTAAATACTCCTTTCTCCTAAGTACATAATTTTAGGGTTACGTCCCACTCCAACGATGCTAAATTATCAACTCATGCTTAGTAGTTTATGTTTATATTATATACAAGTGGAGGGTAAAAAAAAACGTGTGGAATTGAATTGATATACATAAGAGTGGGAAAAAGGAACGTTACATACTTATAGAGTTTTTGCGTACATAGACAAAAGTATAGGAAAAAAGTGGAAGGAGAATCCAAAGTTGGTGGAGAAACAAAAAAAAAAAAACTTGCATAAAAACCTACTGTAATTATACGTACACAACACCAACATTCACCTTGTTTAGTATGCTTATTCAGTGTTTTTTTTAGATGAAAATAAGCTGGTCAAAATAATCTTAGAAAGAGAGGGAAAAAAATGACTGACATCCAGTATTTTACCCAGTAAACAATGTGCTGAGAGTGAAGTCTTCCCATTTTATGCCTCTCCTCTTTTTCTCTCCCTTTTTTCTCTTTTTTTTCTTCCATTTCTCTCTCTTTCTCCTCTCTCCCTTTTTCTTTTCTTTCCCTCTAGTTTAAACCCATCCGATTCTCTCTCTTTCTCCCCTTCCCCGCCTCTGCCCTGCCAATTGATACCGGTAAAAAAAACAGGCTTGTTATGGAGAAACTCAATGGAAGAGTGCGAATATAAAAATGTTTGTATAATTACTTTGTTAACTCTCGCTCCCCCTCCTTTTAGTTTCAAGCTCTGTGGGCTGAATGACTAAATACCATCTCTATGTATTTAAGTATAGCTGGAGTCAAATTAAGCGGAGCGAGCAGAGAACCCCTTTTTTTTGCAGAGGAGAGGCATTAGACGCCAAAAAAAAATATATTTCGTTCGCCTAAATTAGACAACGTACTTACCTCCACAAAAAAAAAAATGTATGACTGTGTAAGTAACATTGAATGTATTTAGGTACATGCCTAAAACTCAATAATAATGAGAGAGAGTAAGACGTGGGACAATGGTACTGCAAATGAATGAGGATAAATCGCGGTTATTTATACGTAAGATACATTTGAAAATACATTTTCTTGCATCTTACCCCCACTCGGTTTACTTCTTACTAAATAGGCAAGATTTTTTTTGAGAGAGAGAGGGAATTCAATAGCCATGATGTTGATTCATGTAGAACCTACTTAATATGTATATATGTATGACCACAAGGTGTAGCAAAAAGGGAAGGGAAGGAAGGGGAGAAAAAAAAAAGTTGAGGGGAGCCTTGATGAAATGCAAAGTCAACTTTAGCGAATGAGCTGATAATAGTTGTAAAAGAAGAACTGTCGGTTTTTCTTGGTTGCTTGCTTATATTCAAGAAGAAGAAGAAGAAGAAGACCAAAGTCAAAAAAAGAAGAAGAAAGAATCAACTCATGGCTCGGAGCGGATTAAGAATTCCCTCTGTATGATAATCAAGATTGATTGGCTGGTTCGCCACACCACAGTTTTATGAAGAAGTAAAAAAAAAAAGAAGGGAAAAGTATGGAAGAAGATGAATAAGAAAAAGGGGGGAAGATAGTCAGAAGGACAGAAAAGATGAAGAGTCAAATTATAAGATTCCTTTATCAAATTAATGATATACGTACGGGCGTTTTTATGTGTCTGTCGGCCTGTCTTACCCTCATGCATAAGATGTTGTGTACCGGTGTGGACGTGTGAGTCATGAGAAAAAGAAGGGAAGAGTAAGGAGATCTTATTTTTCCTCCCATTTTCTTCTCCACATTTCCCCCAAAATATTAAATGCTATGCACTTAATACATTTCCTCAAGCACATCACCAAAGATGAAGGAAGCTTTTTTTAAAGAACCAAACAAAAAATAATAATAAGTACCACAAAAAGAGACTGTGTGGATAGAATACCGCGTGAGAGGGGATACCGTAAACCTGTACTTTTTCCCCCTGAGAGATGAGCGGAAAGTATACATTTGAAGGATAATAAGCAAAAGAGACAAGGGGAAGAGACGTAGGAGGAAAGGACAGGGGAAAGGATGGGAAGGGAAGAGAAACTTAGGAATTCAACATGGAATATAGATACAAGAGAGAGAGAGAGAGAGAGAGAGAGAGGGAGAGAGAAAAGGAAATCAAGAGAAATAGGGGAAAACAGAGAGGAAGACAGGGAACAAGCGAGACAGAGTGAATGAATGAGGCAAAGGGAGAATATCCAGACAAATAGAACAAATCAGAGGAAAGAAAAGAGGACGAGACGGAAATAATGAGCGAGAGAAAAGAAAAGGGGGAGATCTAAGGGAGAAGAGAGACAGAAAGTGAGAGTCGAAGAGACGAAAGGGATGGGGAAGGGAGAGAGAATGAGAGGGATAGGGAAGAAGAGAAATTTAAACGTATGGAGAAATAGAGAGAGAGGAATAAAGGACAGAGAAAGAGGAAAAGAGAGAGAGAGCGAGAGAAGAATAAAGGAAAGAGAAAGAGGAAAATAGAGAGCAGAATAATGGAAAGAGGAGAAAAGAGAGAGAGAGAAGAATAAAGGAAAGAGGAGAAAAGAGAGAGAGAGTGGCAAAAAGAAAAGAGGAGAAAAGAGAGAGAGAGAGTGGAATAAAGGAAAGAGGAGAAAAGTGTGAAAGAGAGAGAGAGAGAGTGGGATAAGGGAAAGAGGAGAAAAGAGAGAGAGAGAGTGGAATAAAGGAAAGAGAAAGAGGAGAAAAGAGAGAGAGAGAAGAATAAAGGAAAGATGGAGAAAAGGAAAAGGAGAGACAGGAGGAGATGAGAGGAAAGGAAAGAGACAAAATATAATAAAATAGGTAGTACGGAACTAGCAATAAGTTCAGTGAGAGAATGCAATAGTTAATCTGTACCTTGGATGTAATGTTACAAACGTATATGTATATAGATATAATATACACATAAATACAGAGCAAAAGTTGATGAGAAGAAATGAGATACTCCGGCCTTCCCCTTATACCTGTGGTGGTACGGGTAGTAGTAGTATTATTGTGGGTAGTCTCCCCAAAAAAACGCACTCTCTCGTCAAGCTACAGCCTATCTACACATGTTCTTGAGTCCTAAGAATTTTTGGGATATTTTCAGGCGATGGAGGTTTGTTATTTCCCCTCCCCCTCCTTCCCTTACATATTCACAGAGTGTCAGATCATTTTGATTTCACATGTCAGAAGGTCCATCTCCCTTTCTCGTCTCAACTTAATACGACTACCACAACTCAGCTGCCCAAAAAGTTGATCGAGGATTTTCATCTAACTTTTCATTTCAAATTGGAAGTGAACTTGCTCCTCTCTCTCTCCCTTGTCTTTCTCTCTCTCTCTCTCTCTCTCTCTCTCCCTTGTCTCTCTCTCTCTCTCTCTCACTCATATCACAAGAATACTACTAGGTCCGTACATGGGCCAAAAGGCCCTCACCGTAAACTAGTACTACTACTATTCAAGTGTACAGGTGTATACCTCAGTACTTCTCTCTGCCTCTAACCTAACCCCCGCACCGAGGGAGAGAGAGAGAGAGAGAGAAAGCTTTGGTAGGAAAACCAATCTTAAATCTTTAAACGTCTCACGAGTTCCTGGAGCCCTACTAAAAAATTAATAGGAAATGCCCATCACCTCAACACTGCATCTATGTAATCAAAACCTGCCCTTAACTTGAAATGAATTAGCACATCCACTATCCACTATTCTCCCACCTCCTCCGTCTCTCTCTCTCTCTCTCTCTCTCTTTGTGTGTACACACACACTGGGAATAAATATATACACATGCAATTATATTTCCTTCTTTAACCTCTTCTAGCCTGGTTATAATATCAAGAGAAACTTTTATATCTTGTTACTTATAAAAACCTCTCGTCATAATCCCTTCCTTCCTTCCTAGGCAAATGTCTCAGGACTTCCCCCTCCTCTCTTCCTTTTCCTCTTTTCTTTCTCTCTCTCTTTCCTCTCTTCCTTTTCCTCTTTTCTTTCTCTCTCTTTCCTCTCTTCCTTTTCCTCTTTTCTTTCTCTCTCTCTTTCCTCTCTTCCTTTTCCTCTTTTCTTTCTCTCTCTTTCC
>JAQGBT010002951.1:0-21658 GCA_034698585.1 Disparrhopalites patrizii | reverse complement strand
ATGCGGATAGAGCATTGCCATTGCCAGCATACGAAAGTAATGAAAAAAGCACAATTCTTTTGGCTCATCACTGGGCCTCAGAATTTAATCCCCAGTGCGGTGGCTGCCCGGCGTGGCTGGACGACGCGGGCTTGGGGTAGTCCTGATCCTGACATAAGTATAAAGCCCGTGTCACGCTGTCCGTGTTTCCGTCATTCCGTCATCACGTGATTTTTTTCTTTTACCCGTCAGCGCGGCATCATGAACATAAGCATCATAATTTCATAATCATAAGCTAGGCTAATGCTAAAAGCACTTTCCAAGGAAGTTCTTAAATAATGTTTCAAGGGTATTTCTCAAAATATAAATCAGGAGAATCACGAGACTGAGGGAGATTGCCAAAAAAATAAATTGTACCGTATGTTCGCCGAAAAACGCAACCGGCTCTCCCGCTGATAACTCTATAGTCAGACGTAGACATACGAGCACTAGCTAGTTGGAATGCTACGAAGTCGTTTCAGAATTGATACGTATTTTTACTCAGAACCTTTCCGTTTAAAAATTTTGGCATGTGAAATGTGTGGAAAAATTCGCATGTTAACTAATCAAAAACTAATCAGTAACAAATCAAAAAACTTCCGACATTACTATTAGTTTCAAAGCCTTTTTTCCAGTGTTTGAATACTTTGAATATTTTTAAAATCCTAATGAAAATGTATATTTTTCTTTAGTTTTCACTGATCCTTCTTGTTCGAACTTTTTATTAGCCGGAAAATTGAACATATATGTGGAGGTTTTGCTCTGAAAATTTTTACTTTCCGATCAGAAATAGCAGAACTTGAATTTAGGTACTTGTAGTAAGTTATAATAAGTTTTTGGTTTCAGTCCGACAAAGCAAACGTCGGAATTGGAGGTAGCGAGCAGTTATAATTATCCACTTCATTTCTTATTATTTTGTCAAGGACATTGCCAAACTTACAAAACTAATCATTTTTAAAAAATCTGCGAAAATAAAGTTCCCTTGACTAAAACAATATCGAAGTTCTGTTGGGGGTAACCGCGCCAGTACATTAATTGCAAAAAGTTCCTTGGCACACGTCTCCACGCGTTGTGCAAGACAGCGTAGTCGTACATATGTTAACATGAGAAAATCTTGATGTGCTTGTTTTCACATTAGTGTTCAAATATTTATTAATTTATTACATCGAGGATGAAGTACATAATTTGATCACCTCCACGCGCTCGTAATTCATCAATTGACTATCTGCATTTCCTGTTTGCGCATAAAATGATCAACTCCAGAAAACGGCAATCTGCTGCCTAGCCCAAAAATAATAAGACAAAAATACGGGTGGATGCAGTGCAGAATTTCACTGTGGTTTAAATTTAAACTTTTCCTACTTTTTGAACTGCGCGCCGAAAAACCGCCATAACTTGGCCAATTGTTGTCGGATAAGGATATAACTTATGGAAAAGGACCAAAATGAAATTCTGCACCCACACGTATTTTTATCTTATTTATATCTTATTTTTATTATTTCTGGGCTAGGCAGCAGCAAGGTGGGAACATTCAGCCAATTTCCGTAGCGTATCATGTTATCAGAATTTGTGTCACTTATTGTTAGTTTTGCTTTTAAGAAATTTTGCCTGTAGTTAGTATTGTAACGTTAGTCGGAATCGGAACTTTGTTTTTCCAAGCATAGAATGGGCAATTTAATTATTATAGTTTATAACGTGATTTGTAAGGTGGTTACATACATAATTTTAAAAATATTGACATTAATAGTCTTAGTTAGTTGCCGTGTCCACTTTATTCATAATTTGGATTGTTTTATTATACGCCTTTCAATTTTATCAAAAAATTAGCGATTTGGCGGATTTGATCCATTTATGCAGTAAGCTTGCATGGAGATGATCAGTTTATGTATTAGGGTCGCGTGGAGATGATCAAATTATGTACTTCACCCTCGATATGTATTATAATAAAAATATTTATAACTATCGGTATTTTTTGATTTGCTGGCTCCCATATATTTACCGTGTGCTTTTTTTCACAAGTTTTTCGTGCTGTAAGTTTTATACGGAAATGTTTTGAATAAAAATGCTTATCAATTCTGAAAACCTTCTTTGCATTCCAAAGAGCTAGAGCTCATATTATACCTACGCGTTACTATCGACAAGTTATACGTTATAAGCGGGACAGGCAGTTGCGCTTTTTGGCGAACATATTAATTATTTATTTATACTCGGCGTGCTTTTATATTCTTAATTCTTACTAAACTCGAAGCTACTCTAGAAATCTAGGAAAAAACTGAATTTATAGTGCCCGGTGTATGTTGCATGCAGAATTTTGCGAATCTAGAAAAACATTGTTATCCCGATCCGAGCATTATTGGCATTAGCATTATTTTTTTTATCTCAATTTTCGACAAAATCGATTTCTTTATTTTGCTTCCAAGGACAAAACATCTTATATGACGGCATCCGGCAGCTGTGCAGTATGAGAAGGGCATGCTATTTTTGATACGAAAAAAAAACATGATTTCTGTCTTCACACGAACAAGCTTGTATTATGAACTTACGTTCAAGGACAAGGTATGAACAAATGTTTTGGTGCAATCAAGGCACACCACGAATCACCGTAATCGTAACGGGTCACAAGGAATAGAGGGAATCAATCATCAAACTCCTTTCTTATAGGGTACGCATTTATTTTCACTTTCGGAACTGCTGAATCAAACACTAGTATCACCAAATCACCACCTCATATATATAGGTGCGTATGTATATATACGACTACTGACTACATAACATATGTATTCATATTTCCTATAAGTAATCAAATAAATAATCAAGTAAATAATGAAATATCGTTGTTTAAGTATCAAAACGGACCAAGTCCAATGTAAACCTTATGTACGATAGTCAACTTTGACATTTAAGCGACGATATGTAAATTGTAGACTTGTACTCATGTGATCAAACGTGTGTACAGGTACACTACACGTGAATTTCGCTCGTACCGTACTACTTTACTTACTACTATCTGCATGGCGGCATAGCCTATCAAAAATCAAAACCTTGGGGATAAAAAGTAAAAACTGTTGACAGATCACGTTTGCAGCGTATCAATTGTACAATTGTACCTGCAACACATGTACGTACAGTGTTTTTTTTTAACGGTGATCAGCTTAATTTAATTTCAACTGACTTCATAATATGTATTTTTACAGTAATTTAATTATTAATTAAATTATAAAAAACTTGCGCGGGCACCATGGCTCTGTACACAAAGATAAAACATACACATAAAGTACAAACCAAACGCCTGACGCTTTACAAGAGGACTTACTCTAAAACAATCATAACAATGGGGAAGAAAGCTCTCTGATCCAACGGGCGAACTGTCTCAATCTGATTTGGCTGATACAAAACTTAACGGGTGGAGTGTCTTCAGTAGTTACTCATACAGTGTCCTGTTTGGCGAACTAGGGTACGAGAACACACCTGGGAATAGGCTAGAGAAACCAGTGCTGCTTCTTCTCTTAGTAGATTCTCTGGTAACTATGCTATCCTTGTCAAATGCCGTTGTGTGAACGAAAAATGGTTAACGTTTTTGTGACAGCCGGTTGCACATTGATACTCGAAGTCACCCCTAATTCGAATAATTTCACTAATACTTCGTCAGCACGCTCTGAAAATGTACAAAATAAAAATGTGAGAGGTAATTCAGCCATCGAAACCGAATGTAACAAGAAATTTTGTATACCTCTACATAAAACGATAAACTCTGATATCCTATCCACAAAGGTGGCTCTGATGTGACTACTTTCCGTATACAGGGCGGCCATTACTGCTTCGAAATACAAGTCTTTAGATTCTGAAAAGAGGTGGACGTATTAGTGAGTATCACAAGTCAGTAGATACGCATATTATACAGTAGACCTGGATAAAAAACACTTACTTGGCGTGTAAGTGATGTGCTTCAAAATCAAAGAAAACGCGAGTGATCGACACAGTTCATTATTGCAAACCATGAGACTTTTCAGACGCTCCGAGAAAGACGCCAGAATGGATGGGTTACGGTTGGAGGCACTGTCTAAATCTTGCAAAATCGGGTACACTTCTAACGGAAACGCAGAAAGCAACGAATTTAGAGAATTAAATTCACGAAGTATCTGTGAATGAATACCAGTATAGCTAGGTTTGGAAATCACTTACCATCTGTATTCGTCGTGTGCTGAATTCGTTCTAAAAATGCACCAACAGGGTCTGGGACTACATCAGATTCCACAGAACCATTTGACAGAGGAATTAAAGTCTTCCGGCCTTGAGGAGGGACGAGAACGTCAATCAGATTGTGCAGGGGGGTTACATCAGTATAATACTTTAAAGTAGCTAAGTCGACAAGCAATTTTTGGAACGGAGCTATAAACTCCTCTACTCCAACGGCATTCTTCGACCAGAAGTTATGAAGCAGTACACAAAAACGACGGAGCTCCGAGCTGTAGTCTTTCAAATGACCAAAGTTCTGTAAACATGCAAACAAACGAATGATACACTATTATAAAGAGTCGCATCTCGTTAACCACATACAGGTGCTTATAAAACTCACAAAAGCACATGGTCGTTTCATACTTACCTCAAAAAGTTTCATGTAGAGTAGTAGTGCCTTCTTAATAGTCTTGAAATATTTGAGTATATGCGGCTGCATAAAATCCCACAAGCCCAAGTAAACTTTGAAGGGAATGTGGTGATTTTTCGCATGGAAAACGCTAAAATCAAGATGAACTCTTCCTTCAAGGAGAGACCCCATTAAAGAAAGTTGCCTGCAAACATGGCATTAAGTTGAGGTTAGATAAGGTGAATAAAAAAGGTGAAATAGAAGGAATGATGGCATCAACGAATGAAATATGATAAAGCTGAGAAGGACACCTCATCATAAGCACCGGGTGGACTGACGCTAATTTCCTCAGTGACACTTCTATATCTTGATTAGCCTTTTTAGCCCACTCCTTCCCTGGTTGCGTGTTGGCTATTGCGTTAATTAAGTTAAAGCTAATAATGTCTAAGGTGGAGCTTAAATCGTCGTCACTCATCACCAGCTCGTCACATTCCTGCCACGAACCTGCTAGGATGGCATCTGGGAATTCCAAATACAGCTGAGCCAGGAACTTTTTGGTGTAAGGACCATTACTCCTGAGAAGAAGAATTAAGTTATCAATGCTCAAATACAACACAGTAAAGTATAACAGTATTTGAAGCACTGTCATTTGACGTACTTTTTCGCTAAAAGTTGGCTAATCGTGAAGTTAACGATCCTTCTGTCGTGATTGCTGCATAGAAGCCATAAGCGTACTCTTTCTTTCAGCTTTTGCTTTGGTGTCATTGTAGTCTGTGGAGCTGATCGCTGCGATGGACCCAAAATGTTGGAAATAGAGAATTTAGCATTCTTCATAGTTGTACAAGCAATTTCTTCGATTATGTACTCCGCCATCACCAAAAGTTGCTTCTCATTCAAATTCAAGAAAGTCAGCTCTGCTTGGTGTTTTGGAACGTATTTGTCACCACCGTGTCTAAGCGTGGGATTCTTAATGGTGGCTACGATAAGATCCAGAATATTAGTCGGATCAAACCTGCCAAATAAGCATAAATAAATATAAATACTACCGGTTAATTTAGTACTCTACTATACTAATTGGAAATCAATTACACAGGACAAGAATAAATTAATGACAATGGGATTATTGTTCTTGCTGATTGATATTTTGGACTACCTAGTCTGACATTCTTGGAGAAAAAAAGTTATGCAGTAATCCACCGTTTTCCAACTGGATTGATGTGCTAAAACATTTAAGAGGTACGGTCGACACCCTAATGGATTGGTTGTCCGCTCAAACAGTAAAGGAATCTGAAAACATGGACAAATAATACTGACATTGCTGCACACGTAGGAAACATTTCTTCAACGTTTAACAACAGGGGGAAAATATTAAATGTAACTCTTTGGTACCTGTACATCTGGAGCCGTTTTGACGATGCACGGTTCAATGTCAATCAGTTTATCTGCCAAGTCCCCTTCTGCATGACGTATACCTAAATCGTGCATTCCTCCTTTCTTCTCTGCAAACGAAGAATGCCTTCTCTGCGAAACGACGGAAGAATTAATGTCCACGTATTCATCAGCTGGCGCCGACGATCGCCGCTTGGTTGACATGGTTAGCGTTGTCAATAACTCCTTGCACAAATCTCGGATTATAACCTCTGTTTCAGAAAAGGTGAGTTTCTTCTGACTAACTATAGGGCGAAGTTCTTGAACAAGTTGAACAGGCTCGAGCTCAAAAGAAATATTCTTCCTTGCCGTCTTCCGCGGACTTCTAATAAATGCCTCCGGCATTTCCGGGCGCACAGTATAACGGCGAGAGTGAGGAGCAGTCACATCCATAGGTTCTTCAGGTCTTATAAACTGCTTCAACTCGTGGGCGAATCTCTCGCCCCCCACCGCTCCCCTTTGCCACTGAACTTGCACCAATGTATTCATATACTGAGGGTCGCTTAGTGCATTACATACCTTGTCCGGATTTTGCTCCACTGCTTTATCAAGGCAGTAAAGCAGTGCTCTGTACACAACATACGATTGGATAAGATATATCATATATACAGGTATTTTTGAGGAAGCACTGAGAAACAAATATGTACACTTACGACATGGATTGGACAGGAATACCAAAAGACTGGACGAAAAGCATTAACTGGTCAGTATCTAGATCTTGCACGGCCGAATGTAGTAAACGCTGGTTATTCGAACGTATCATTCGCAACTTGATCCAATCAGGATACAAATTGGCCTCCTCGGACGTGTTCAAGAGATATCCCCTAGGGCTAGCGTCCTTCATCTTGGGAAACCACATATCCAAAAGATCATTGTATTTGAGATTGGCTTGGGATTTGAGTCTACCAGTTTTCAGTTTCTTGATTTCCACAGGCCGCCCATGATCACCCCAGGTAACGGAGTACGTAGACAACAATGACACTATAGCATGAACTACTAAAATATTCATTGTACATTCTAGGTGTTCTATGTGCCACTGGACGAGTACCTGATCCTGGTTTTCGGACCAATTATATTGCTCTCTGTGCGGGCCACGGATCTTTACAACAAGAAAAAAAATTAGCATACTTGTCACGCTGAGACAAATACGTCTGAAAAAGCTTGCCTCAGCGAACCTTTCTCATGTAGTTGAGGAAAATATCAAAAAGGGAGTCGTAGGCTTTAGGATAGTATTTCAAAAGCGCTGAAATTAAACTGCTCCTTTCTATCACCAGTTGAGCAATATCTAAAGCTAAACCGTCCATTTCAGATTCGTCCACGAAATGACTCCACACACAAAGGAACTCTAAGTAGCGCAAGACCCATACAGGCTCGTTCTCCACTTGTATAGCTTGTCGGAGAAAAGCAATGGTCAGGCCTTGAACTTCCGAGAAGGCAGGTAGCACGTGCAAGTGATCGAGCAGCCAATTCTCATCTGCCGTCTTGTTCGAATTAGTTAACAGCATTTGCAAGCCCTACACGTGAACAACTTCGTATAAGTTCAGTTACACATACATATGTTATAGCATCCATTATATCGAAATAATGCAAAGTGTATGCTCTCCCAAATCAGAACTATTAATTCAGAACAGAAAACCAGGTAATACCGTCAAAGCTTGCATTCTACTCTGCTTCTTGGGGGAAGACAACCGCCGGAAAAAGTATTCCAAAATCTCTTTTGCATTATTGTCCTCAGCGGAGGAAGAGTGAATCCCTTTCTGCAAATAAATCACCAATTCATTAATCAGCCCATTTTAGTAACAATTTGAATACAAAGAGTGCGCTGAAAAAATCATATTAATTTCTGGAATTCCTACGTTACAGGATAGTGAGCATTCCAGAAATATGCAAAATCTGCGAGTTTTTCAATACACTCAAAGTGTGAGAGGGTCTTCATCACCTGCAGATGATGAAGAAGCTGAAGGTGCCTAGAATCTTCGCTTGCTTTATGCTTCTTATTGCACTTTTCCGATGAACCTGAATCTTGGACATGTGATAATGCCTTGGATATCTTGTCAATTTGACCCAGCATAAGCTCGCAAAGACACTGAACCGGGAGAATTTCTATAGGTCCTTCAGCAACTAATTCTGACAGCCATGGCATTGGTTGAGAATTCCTCTGGATTAGATCCAAAAGAAAATCTGGGCTCCTGCTACGGCATAAATGGTGACCTAAATGTAGTTGATCATTGATGTTCATTAACTGGTGGAGCATCGACTGCTGTGGTGTTCTCGGTGGCCCACAAAGATCCATTCGAATAAGCTGCATATTAATTACGAATCAAAGAACCGCGTTTACTTACAAATGTCCTTAGGGTTAAAAACATCACGAGATCAACAAAAGTAGCGAATACCTGCGGCAGGAGTAAACTATTTTTTTCGGTTATAATTTGCTTCGAAGATGCAGCAGCCAAATGCTGCTCGAACTGCAAAATTTCTCCCTTTTCTAGATTTGAAAGTTGGAGTTCTTTTAGATGTAGTTCCTCCTGAGTATCCGACGTAGCCACCGAAGGATATGTGAAGTGACTGCAAAATTAAGCGCACAAGATTTAGCGAAAGCCTACAAAATTGAAAGTTCCTAGAAACTCGTAAGTAACAGATACCTCGTCATGCACATTTCCATAAGAACTCTAACAGTTGGGTATGTTTCCCAGCCAAATTTCCCGAACGTTGTGGGATTGTGAGCTCCAATCACGCAGAGAAGCATCCACACTTTCCAGTATAACTTCGAAATGGCTAATTTTGGGGGCTGATACCTGTCTTGACCAACAATCAGTACTGGTTTAATCAACACGTACTGCTCCCCGCCCATACAAATAATAGCTTTCACGCTTCCGTAAAGTAACGCTAACATTACCCAGGAGGAAGGCTTATATTTTCGGGATGCTTGTATTCGCAGAGGCTAAATAAGCAATCCATTATCTCTAACTTCCTCAGTTCTAGCGAACTTTTATGCGTGGCTGCCCTTATGATTAAGTACTCGACAAGTTCCAAAATTTCCGGCTGATTTAATGGATGATCCTTAGAAACGCCCATGAATATTGTCCACAAAAGTACGCCCTCCCTTAAAGGAACACCTAATGAAAGACGTGCGAATAGACTTCTTTCAGATTCGGAAGGCCAGCCATCCTTGTGAAGAAGATCATTTTGAGGGTCACGAAGTAATATCTGTTCGCAGACATAAGAGGTTCACGGGTCAGGTATTTCAAAACAAAAGTCTGATTAAAAAGAGAAATGATAATGAATAACCAACAATAATTAAACCTTATTTAACGCAGCACCAAAGTCCTTCTTATTTGGTCTGAACATCCGCGGCACTGTATCGTATAACCAGAGCATTCCTCGTTCTTGAATTTCGGCAACTTGTGTTTGAAAATTCTACATGACAAACCAAAAGTCGTTTCAAATATCTCTGGATTATAAGACCATAAAGGTGCTGTGAATGAATTTGAACCCAACAATGGAGGTACCTGAAGTGATATGTCCGAAAAAACCTACGGTATTTCATTGTCTCTAGGTATGTAATTGCTCAACTTTCTCCGTAATTATTTACCTTTGTAATTATTTATATTGTATTATTTGTATTGTAATTGTGTAAACAATAATCCCGGGTAATAATTCAACCCGAGGAACATCTAAATAAATTTTGAGGGGTACCGCTTTGAGACACGCTACCTAATTCTTATATAATTGGTTTTCTCAGACGTATCACCTGGAGCATCTCTATTACAGGTGCAGCACATTATTACATTTAATGTAGAAATATCTTTAGAGTCTCCTTTAAGTCCAGCAGATTCACGCACTGCAGGTGATAGCGACATCATAAACATGCACTGAATGATTAAATCTGTAATCGCCACGAAGGTACGATCCCGGACGTCCGTATCTCTCCAATTAACTTCAAGCTATTAATTCCGAGGAAAGAGTATTTGCTTAACTGGTTTTAAAATGTATCCCATAAATGGTTATCTAATCGACTTTGAAATGTTACTTCGTTTACCCGCTCTCTCGTAAGGCCATCCACAAACGTTTTTAGTTCAAATTCATAACGTGAAGATCGGACGATTTCCCGAATGATGAGGCGCAA
Source organism: Disparrhopalites patrizii (assembly GCA_034698585.1). Taxonomy (NCBI): domain Eukaryota; kingdom Metazoa; phylum Arthropoda; class Collembola; order Symphypleona; family Sminthuridae; genus Disparrhopalites; species Disparrhopalites patrizii. Next base: position 11,501 of record JAQGBT010002951.1, on the reverse strand, counting down.
CGACTGCTGCTGATCATCACGCTTGATTAGAATATCGACGATAATTTCAGCAAGAAGGGACCGAGCCTGGGGTATAGCTACCATGACTGCGCTCAACACTTGAATATTACTTGGGCTCCTTGTTTGTGTCAATTCGTTAGACAAAATGTAATTTAATACGCTTCGCATGTTGGAATCGCTTCCCTTGACCATTTCTCTGAAAATTAAAATCCTGGATTAACCACCAGTTTGTACAAAAACGACACAAATACTTCCAGTTGTAGGTGAACAAAAATCCTACTTGACACAAAGGGCAAAAAAATGAATTAGAGGTTTGGTTTTCAGTCGGAGCTTCAGAATATTCAGGACTAATTCATTGTCTATTTCAGCGTCTGCATTAACACAGAGATGCAGGAGCAGTTCTTGACCCTGCCTGCTACACTTCTGATGATGAATCCACATCTCCATTTTGTGAATGGCGAAGGCACGAACTCCAACTAATCCACATGCGCTGCTCAATGCTTTCAGCACGTTTCTTGGAATATCGGGAGTCTTTTTTACTAACACCTCCCGAGCGTGCTCCAGCACAATATTTTCCATCAGTTGCACTGAACCTCCAGACCTTTTTCGTAAACCAAACAAAAGATGCGTTGATACATGCGTGGAGCTAAGTCCGTTAGTTTTTCAATATATTCAAAGACTTAGACAACCTGCTAATATTGGGAATTCGCAACCCCTCAAATTGCTGCAACAGATCCTCCATTTGAGTTGCATCACTATCACCTAGCAAGGTAAGCGGAGAGGAACTGCCTGGTGTAGGAATCGATGGATCTGCTAATGGCTGCAGCAATCCGGTGTTTGGTAGTTTGGTTTCGAAAGAACTAATAATATTATCCACAAATGGCTTACACCATGGCTTGTCAACCCAAATTCGGTCTCCGCAGGCATCCTCTACCCAAAGCTGAAAATTGATTAAAGTGCAGCTTGGACAAGTATACGATATCTTACCCGACTTCGTATTTATTTATAATACTTGGTCACGTGTCCTTTTGGACAACAATTAAATGCTTACCTGGAACAGCTCTGTGGGCCAGGCTTGCACATTGCCGTATGCTGTCGTTAGAATACATACAAGAAAGGAATGAAGCATTGTTCCAGCTTGCATTAACTTAGTTTTTACGTCTAAGTTCCCCTTTCTATTGGATACAATTGAGTATATTGTTTCAACGATTGCTGGAGCTTGAAACCATGACGGGTTCCGCTGGCACGCGGTTAACATCCCAGCACAAAGCTGCAGATCCGGTTTATCTTTTAAATACCTCAGCCGTTTCACTGCTACAAGCATCAGAGACTATCGGCCAGAGAAACACATAATTAGAAACTGACAGTTTACTTGAACAGTCGTCACGTAACAGTATGTAAATTTTGAATGGATGATTCGAAACAATTATGCAATTACTTGAAAATTCTGAAACCCAGGTTTTTCACCTCGCTCTAAATGAGCGAAGAAATCTTCAGCAGTTAAATCTTGTGGACTTATGTCGTAGATGTCATCAGACTCCTTCTTATGAGGTTTCAGTGGCTTAGCAGGTCCTGGAGGAGCAGGTGAAGGTACCTTGGGAGAAGAACTCGAGTAAGAATCTCTCGATGAGGAGGAGCTGTGAGAGGACCCAGACCCAGACCCAGACCCGGAACTGGAACTTTGCAGCCTCATTTTTTTAGCGATTGATCCAGTTGAAATTCCTTGCGAAGAACTCATTTCTCTCTTCTTCTCGCTTTTAGACGAAGAACTACTTCCCACAAGGCCTAAAACAAGGAGAATGAATTGATTACATCAGGTGACTACAGAGCTACGGACACGACTTTGTTCCACATTCTCTCTTACCACTCGAAGTCTTGAGGTTTGGTGTAGGAGGTGGAGTGGACATGGACGGTCTGGAGGAGCTGGATCCCGCATTGTTACCCGTGCTAAGTTTCCTTGTCTCATTTTCATTTGGCCGTGATTTGCCCAATGCAATGAGCTCGCCTGACCCGTGAAAGGAGTGATGAGGCTTGCCGGGCTTCCTCGGCAACTTACTTCGATCCATGAGGCACGGAGAAATATGAAGGACTGCGAGTCGTGCCTCTGAGATTGGCAACTGACTGGAATAGCGTCTAGTCCCGGTGAGCGCTGCGGAGCCAAGGGAATTACATTCTCAAGCTATGCACCAGTCGACTAGGTGGACGAGGTGAGAATCAAGATCCTTATCCTTGCCTAGGTGACAATGTGGTCCCGCGTGGACTGGTCCGGGTTGGACATGGGCCGGTCTCTGGGACGGCACCAGGTCCAGGCACGCTGGCTGGGGATGAATGAGGACTCAAGTGCACTAGGAGGAAGGGCTCTATGGAAGAGGTCACGGATGAGAGTTGAGAGGGCAGAATGCTCTGAATCGCGTCCAGGCAACACCAACTCCGCTGGCACTCACTCCCTGCCACAGGGCATGAATCACTGGATGACTTCAGCTGTGACTACAGGGACAACTTGAACAATGGGAAAAAGGGAATACTGGAACAATTGGAGCTGGAGGGAGCTATCCGCATCCTTTCGTCAGTAGTCACTTTCAAGTTGGTCTTCCCAGAGCACCTTGAGGAGCTTGAGAGGCGGAGGTTTAGTCCTAGGTCGTCCCCATCAACTTCCACACCTGGGACCTCACCTAAGCTAACGCAAGAGGGGAAGGGAAAGAGTTGAGCTGAGATGACGAACCTCCGGCTTGGTTCAACTGGCGAAAGACGAGCTTCCAACTGAAAAACCGAAAAAAGGAAAAACGGCGGAGGAACCTGGCTGCGGACGTGAAATGTCTCGTCTTTGGAGATGGCTTTTTGAAGAACCCAATCCTCGGTATGAGATTGTGATTTGTGATGGTTATAGTTAGTTATAGACCTATAGTTGTATAGTTACAGTATAGATCTAGAAAATATAGAAAGATGAGAAAATGATGAGAGCATGAGAGTATGAGAGGACTGAGTGATTGAGAATTGAGAAAGACTAAGACTGCGAGAAGTTGAGTGTTGAGTGTGAGAGTGAGAGACTGAGGACTGAGGACTGAGGACTGAGGACTGAGCAAGTGAGCACAGTGAGAGTGTGAGAGACGGAGCGGGCCGAGCAGGGATGCAGGGAGCAGGCGGGAGTGGGAGAGGAGGGCGGAATTCAAATCAGCCAGTCCTGGCTCTGAGTGCTGGCCGCGGGTGGAGCCCTGGAGCCTCCCACACCATTGGGGATTTTCGCACTTGGGGTTTCCCATCATACAGACATCATAGAGAACAGACATTTCCATGTTAACAAATGGAGAAAGTTTTTGAGAGGAGCATTTTTTGCTGCTGTTATAACGAGAGTACTGTTATACAGAGGACTGTTATAGAGAGAGTCGACTGGTAGGTATTCTCCCTTCTCCCATTCCCATTATTCTCTCCTCTCTCTCTCCCTGCCTTCCCACTTTCTCACTTCTCTCTCCATTTCTTCACCTCTTCCTCTCTTCCTCTTTCCTCGTCCCTCTCCTATCCTCGTCCTCACTCCTTCCACTTCCCAGTCTTACAGTGATTACTCTTTCTTATCCTTTCATTCCGCTCTCTGCCCACTGCCAACGTCCCAATCCCAATCCCAATCAATCCAATTCCCACGTCTCACTGACGGGAAATGTGCCAAGAGTGCGGCTTGCGGCTCTCTCCAGGCCCCTATTTCACCACTGCTTTTTCATTTCAGCTCCCTCAAATTAAAACTAACAACAGTCTTTCCTTTCACCCTCAACTTTTCAACCTCACCTAAGACCTTCCACATATTTAGGTACTCTAAAAGCGTGACTAACCAAATTATCTCGCAAATCCACGGAGCTGTCCCAATAAATAAATATATATGTCCATGTAAGTCCATGCTTCCTAATTTTGAAAAGCCGAGAAGTGTGGCGAAATCATTCTATTTTGCACAGAGGAATCTAAGAGTATATAGATATATACTCTTATATTATATATATATATATATATACGTATATGTATATATATATATATACATATACGTATATATATACTCTTAGATTCCTCTGTGCAAATTAGAATTAGAATGATTTCGCCACACTTCTCGGCTTTTCAAAGTTAGGAAGCATGGACTTTCCCATATGCGGCACAGCGGCACTCATGTGAGCGGCTGAAGGAATTGACAGATCAACTGTGGGGCGTGGGGGCCCTACGTTTCGCCGTAAGAGCGAAAAGGTAAAGGTGGAATCGTGATCGTGGGATGTGATGTGCCCTGTACTAAGCAGAGTGGAACTCTCCCAAGCTCCCTGTGGCCCTGACCCTGTCCCTGTCCCTGGCCATCTTCTTTGGACTTTGGAAGGGTGAAAGTTGAGATCTCATGGTGCCGAAGCCCCTTTGAAGTCATACGCTTGTCTTTTGCGAATCCCTGGAGCTCACGCAATGACTTAGCAGAGCTTCCAAATTCCAAAGGAAGCCAATACATTGCACTCGCAAATCGCCAAGTGACTGGGTGAAACGTGAAACGCAAGACGGAATTACTTTTCACTCAGCAATTGTTACTTGTGATGTGACATTAACTCTTTTCTGTATGTTTATGTTTACACACTGGGTGGAGTGAAGGTGTGGTGAAGCAGGGGCCAGCTCTCACTTTATCTCTATCTTTGCTCGTGAAAACTTGTAGTCTTCTTTCCGTGTTGTGTGTCCAGTGGCCAAAAATTACCTTAAATTTCTCGCTCGGCGTAAAGCTATTGTTGATTAAACTTATCAAGGCATACGCATACCCCGTCGCTGGGCAGAGGGAATCCCCGTCTTTCCTTTTGGTCCACCTCACATTATCCATTATCCACGTGTCCAGGAAGATGGAGTTGTTTAAAAGCGGATTGAAAACCGTGTTGGGAACACAGACAAATAATGGCGTGCCTGATGTGGGCCGAGGAGATGAAGGCGCGGAAACGGTAAATGACCACATTTGTTGTATAAAGGAATCTACAAATTGCGTTGAAATGTGGCCAGATTGCATGAGGATTGTAACACTGCGCTTGGAGCGTCATGGATGAGAATGAGATGATGTGGAAGCGTTGGTTTATGAATTGGTTTATGATTATAATTTTTTGCAGGTGGAGAAACTAGTGGAACGATTGCAAACGTCCACACTGCTGGATGATCGACGGGGAGCGTGCAGAGCTTTGAGGTCGTTGTCAAAAAAGTACCGCGTGGAGGTGGGTGCGCAGGGAATGGATGTACTCGTCAACGTTATATCGGCTGATCGAAGTGACCCAGAAATTGTCGCGTATGCTTTAGAGAGTTTACTCAATGTCACCTCGCCTGAACTGTTGGAGGACGAAGACCCTAACTTGCAAACGATGGGCAAGCAGTTTACCGAAATATTTACTAAAAAAAGTGAAAATGTGGTTACACTACTTTCCATTGTAGATGAGTATGATTTTCGTGTAAGACTTCCAGCCATTCGTCTCATGACGAATCTCCTTGATAATAAACCGAAGGAAATTCAAGAGATTCTTCTTGTTAGCCCCATGGGGATTTCAAAACTGGTCGATCTACTCAGTGATTCCAGAGAGGTTGTTCGCAATGACGTGAGTAATAATTGCTATGCATTGATTACTCATCAAGTGAATGCATGAAGTAGTTGGTTTTTGCCCTATTTAAATCCAAAACACAGTCCATCTATGTAAATGCTATTGGCAACAGTGTAGGACGCACTCTCATTAGTCCTTGAGCTCATGTCTTCACAAATGACATTTTCATGAATGGCATGGTGTTTCTTTCTAACACAGGCTCTGCTTCTCTTGGGATCGTTGACGAAAAACAATGCAAACATTCAAAAAATTATTGCTTTCGAGAATGGATTCGATAGGATTATTCAAATTATAGAGAGTGAAGGGTTCTCGGATGGCGGGCCAATTGTTGAAGACAGTCTTCATGTGTTCCTCAATCTCCTTAAGGGAAACACAAGCAACCAAACATTTTTTCGAGAAGGTGAACCATTAATTTTAACACCGTAATTTCCCTCTGCCCTAAAAAATTGCACACTCTGACGCGCTTTCCAACCCCACTGATAATGTCTGAACGCAACTCTAGGAAGCTACGTGAAGAAGCTCCTGCCCTTCTTTTCTCAACCCGATGACAATGACGTAGGGTGGCCTACGCAAAAGGTTGCCAATGTATACCACATGCTACAAGTCGTGCGTACACTAGTGTCTCCTTTGAATCCCAGTCAGGTTACTCTGTCTTGCCAAAAATCCATGAAGTCCTGCGGCATTCTCCAGAGTCTCTGTGGTATTTTAATGGCGAACGGCGTGCCTGCGGAGACATTAACCGAAGCCATTGTAACAGTTGGAGAGTGCATTCGAGGATGTCCAGAAAATCAGGACTACTTTTCTTCAGTGGTGGCACCGTCAGATCCCCCAAGGTATTTCCGGAATATATGTTTCTCTTGTCTTCTTGTACTACATGGTAGGAATGAGGAATGACAAATTTTGGAGAGTCAGCTTCAAGTTATTACATAAAATACATGACACTGGGTTTGAAGCTAATGTTGGCTGTTTGGTATTTTTATTTACCCGCAAGACCTGCCTTGTTGATTTTGTTGATGACATTGGTGAATGAACGGCAGCCCTTAAGCCTTCGGTGTGCGGTTTTGTACTGTGTCCAGTCATATTTGTATAAGAATGAGAAAAGTCAGTCTGATATTGTGAAAACCTTATTGCCTTCATCCTCCGAAGGTAAGTGCGAGCATATTTTCCTGCTCATGCTATTGATCCGGGAATATGTATGTTCTCTTACATGAAATGTTGTACATGATGTACATCATATCCGTTTTGAAGTTGCGAAGTATAGAACGACTACAAAGTTGCTACAACTAAACTTTTGTTTCTTTTCTAGTTGCAAGCTTAAGTGCTGGCCAGCTTCTTTGCAGTGGCTTGTTCAGTAAGGACGCAACCAGTAACTGGTTCGCCGCTGCTGTTACTATGCATTGTTTGGTAGACAACAATGTTCAGAAAGAAAGCCTCCTGAAGGTGCAGTTAGCCACCAAAGCCAATTCTCCTCCAATCACTCTGATTCTTCACATTCTCCACACCGTTCAACATGTACCTCTTTCTTTACTATCAAAGTCTTTTTATTTTTATACTTGCATAATCACTTTGTTCCTAATAACACTAAGAATGGTTGTCAGTTATCATTTATGCTTAACGCAATAGCTTCAAATTCATAATAATTAGAGTTGGTCCTGTACAAGACTAATGAGAAAGAGTGTGTTGAGTTATTGTTGCTACCTACTGTTTTTCTAGACGACAAAAACTCAAGTTAAAATTGGGTTCCTTCAGTTCCTGTCTATTTGGCTAGAATCGTGTTCGTCTTCCATTTCGCAATTTCTTTCAAACTCCACGTCGATTCCATACTTGATAACGCAGGTAATGCATACACTATACCACAGAATTTTAAAAGTGTTGTTCTATTCCTTTCACAGAACTGTCCTTGTTCACTTTTTAGTTAACGTCTGGTGAGTGTGAAGATAAGGAGGTGTTCGTGCAGGGTTTATCGGCCTTCGTTTTAGGATTGTGTTTGTACTTTAATCCGAATACGGTTTCTTCGTTCACAAAAGTGAGAGAAGAATTTTTAAAGTAATTTTAAATCCTTACAACCCATGACAAAATTAAATGAAACAAACAAATAATTATAATGATGGATGACTTTGCAGGAGAATTTGATACAGCTGATTACAAATAGAATTGGAATGGAGACTTTAACCGATGGACTGAACCATATTTCGAAGTCAGAATTTTATTTACATTCCCTGAAGCATCCGCAAGTGAATGCAAAACACTCGACGGATTTACTTTTTGATCACAGCTTTTGCTTGCTATTTAAAAAGTACGAACCTCTGATTTTGCTTCAATTGAGCAATCCCAATAGTCAGGTTCTCTCTCCACAAAGCGCAATCGGAGCAGATTTCTCAAAAATGGGCTATATCAACAATCATCAATCCCCGAATGACGTCATTAACAGTTATAAGGAAGTCATTCGACAACAAGATGAGTCAATTGAAACTTGCAAAAAAGAAATTACCACTTTGCAGACACACAATGCCGAATACAAGGTAAACCGCGTAGTCATGTAATGACCATATATTTCGGATACATACCTGCCTGAAAAGAGACTTGCAATAAGCATATACATAGTTGTTTTGGTTTAATTAGTCCAAGGTGGAAGAAATGTTGGGCGAAGTTTTACAGCTCAAAAGTCAGTTGGCGTTGGCTCAGGCCCACAAGGAGAGTCTAAATGTAAGGCAGATTCCAGAGGAACATCACTTGGCTATAGTTGCTGCTAAAGACAATCTAATTAAGTCTCTGGTGAGGAAACCATTTGCAGCTACTTATTTGTTGTAGGTTGCACTAAAATAACTTTTGTGTATTACAATATTTATCAATCAGGAAGCCAAATTGGATGGTTTCAACCAATCGTACAGTGGCTCTTCACCTGTCGCGAAAATTGCTATGCAAGAAGAACTCATATCGAAGTTGGAGGACGAGAATAAGCAGTTGGTTGAGGAGGTAGAGAGGATGAAGAAAGACCAAGAGGAACTTTTGGAGTTATTGACTGAACAAGATAATCGAATATCGACCTTAAAAAGTCGCCTACGTGATTTGGGGGCCCATGTAAGACTGTTATGCTCCTTTTTAATAAACTTTAATTTAATACATACATGAGCAAATAGCTACATTGCCTAAACCATAGTGTAGCTACATAGGCATTCCAACACCAATTGTCTTCATTCACCGGGAGTCGCGTATAAATTAATGATGTACTTACTGTAATAACAGGTAGAGGAAGAAGAAGATGCGGAAGATGAGTTGGTGCCAGCAAATATGACAGCCTTCGATGACGGCGGTCAAGGCTTGCAATAAAGTCACCATCACACATGACGTATGTGTATGCACATATGTATATGTATGTATATGTATCGCTTGTTGCCAAACGTTAATTTGGTACGCCGTTTTAACTATATTATGAGGAAAGCAAGTACATGCAAATGAGGTAGCGTACTTTTTACTGCATTTGCGAACATAATCATTATATATGCATATTAGCGGGTCCGACCCCGGACAAGTCTTTCTACATCAAATAAAAGTAATAAAAAAAAGACCAAAACTAATTCGATCAGGTATTTTTTCCATACGAAAATTGTTGTTACAGTTACGCACATTTGTACGCATCTTGCAAGGGAGACCTATTTGGTAGTGTTAGGTTAAAAAATACCTAAATATTCGGTAATATTCCTCAGACATTTGTCATGCTGAATCTCCATCTTTACGTAATATTTCCGTTTACGCATGAGAAACTCATGCGTCATGCGTGACCTATGTCAGCTTTTAATTCAACGTTTATCGTACGTCAATGATTGACCTGCGTAATAACTCGTCTTTTTACCCAGCGTTCCTTGTCTGCTGATGTATCTTATTTGGTTATTCCATTTATAGCAGCATTAAAATTTACCCTTCAGCGTTCATATTTATAAATTTATATTATAATTATGTATATATGTGATTGTCACGGTCAAGGAGTCGAGGCTCAACGTCTATTGTGTAAATTTCGCAGAAGGTGACAGCCTGGATCAGAGTTTGTAAAATCGCATTCTCACTTATATAATTATTATTTTGACGGAGCAAGTAAGTATGCTCTTCCCAGACGTGCGAAGTTTGTTTATAAGCTAAACGACGTAATTAAATGCCGGCCAGCCTGGATCCGTTGACCGACATTTACGAAATCTCATCAGCTTTGAAAACGTTTGTTGGTGTTTGAATTGGGGGAATGTGGACTGTATGGAATGAATTTATGAGAAAGGAATCAAAGTGTAAAAGCCACAGTGTTATGCTGCACTAAAAAACTCCCTTATTTTAAAACAACAAATAAGCAGTGAACACAAGAGACGCTAACTAGGAAATGTGTTTATTTCATAGAAATAGCCATTAACTCACGGTTCATAGTTAAGGGTATGATACCCAAAAAATCAAGAGGAAGCTCAGTACGCTCTGAGTTCTGAAGTTCAAGTGTATATTTATTTCCAATGCAAGGCTTATATACTAAAAAATACAGGTTCATAGAGGAACAGAATAAATAGGGAGCTGGAGCTCTTCGTGCTAGAAGAGCTCCACTTTCATCTGTTGAAAAAAAAGGTTCGTACAAAAAACAAGTACATAAACATCACACAAAATTAGTGTCCAAATAACCTTACACAAAACTAAAGGCATTAAGGGCCTCGTCCAAGAAAAAGACGAAGTCTTTTTCTTGAGAAAAGAACAAATGAAAAGTGTATATGGATTCTCTTATATTCTTGAGAGTAGATGCAAACACCTGATTAACCACAGGAAAAGACCCAGAATTGTCGGAGTCCAGCTTCTTTTATATGCTGGAGAGGAGAAACAATACAAATAATCTGGGCATACATTTTAGGGAAAAACAGGTAAGTCATGATTACAGAAATAAAATAGGTCATTGGAAGGTTACAGTAAAATAGATAATCATGGCAGCATAGATAAATGTACGAATTGAATAAATTTAAGAACAGAGCTCAGTCACACACATTTTACATAAAACACGGATATTGTACACTACACACACAAAGGTTCAACTCCAACAGTTGGAATGCTAAGAAGCCAAGCTTTCAAAATTGGTAATTATTTTGATTCCAAACCTTTCCGTTTAAAAATTACGTGATGTGAAACGCATGAAAAAAATTACATGTTAACATATGCGGGTTAGCAATACAAAAACATACTGTTAATGGCATTAGATTGCATTCAAGGATTTTCTTCCAGTATAATGTTAATTTTTCCGATATTTTTGGACTATAAATGAATATTTCTATTGTTCTTCCCGTTTTTCACTGATCCTTCTTGTTCAAACTTTTTACGAACCCCAAATTGGTACCCGTAGGTTTATTAAACTTGTACCCGTAGGTTTATTCCGCAAAATTTTACTTTTCAGTCAGAAATAACAAAACTTGAAAGTACTTGTAAGAAGTTTTAGTTGTTCAGATTAACAAGGTCATTGTTAAATTGAAATTAATAGTTAAAAAAATATTCAGCAAAAATAAAGAGCCCTTGACTAAAACCATATCGTTGTCCTTTTACGAGTTTCCGGCTAGGAGATTATTTGCGAAAATTTCCTTGGCACACTTCTGCACGGGGTGTGCCTGACGGCGTATATATTCGTACGATTATATGCGAAAATTCGCACTAGAGAACGACCAACTGTAAGTGCGTTTTCCTAATTAAACTCATCAGTCAAATTTCCATTACCAAATTTCAATTTTTTCCCCTGAGAACAGTTTCCGCCTGAACCAGCTTATATTTGACGAATGCCACTCTGTACTAAAGCACTTTACAAATTGCTGTTTGGTTTTCATCTGACACCATCTTTTAACTTTTTAGAAAACATTTAGTCAAGCAGGAAGAATTTTGCTAATGTTCCCAAATGTGGCATATTTTCTGTCC
>JAQGBT010002950.1:0-21659 GCA_034698585.1 Disparrhopalites patrizii | reverse complement strand
AGAGAAAATGAACGAGACGTAATAGAAAGAGAAAAAGGGAGAAAGACCAAATGAACGAAGATTGAATGGAGACAGTATTATAGAGATGGATATATAGTAATAAAAAAAAGAAGGTGAAGGAAGATAAAAAATTAATGGACAAATATCAAGGGAGAAAATGAAACAGAAAAAAATGAATGAACGAAAAGAGAGAAAGAGAATGGATAAAAGATTCTCGAAAAATATGAGTCATACTTTCTATTTCTCTTCGAACGTGGGCCAATAGTTCAATTCTGATTATTTGTCATCTTGTCGTATGAAGAGGAATCTGACAGGAAATGAAACCAGCGATAAATTGGTAGGAGAGCCAGCTCTCCCAAAGGTGCACGCTACCCCCAGCGCGCATAAATTAAAGACATGGCATCTCATAAGATCAAGTTGTAGTATTACCTACATACCTTCTACATCTAAGTACGCATGTATACATACATACACATATATATCCCATTCATATCTCTATATAGATGAGGATACCATCCACAAATAAATTCCCTCTCCACAAAGAGAAGCCAAGAGTGATGAGATTGAGTGCTGACAAGCCTTTAAAGAGGACCATGTCCCTTGAGTCATAATGAACCCTTGCAATACTAAAAACAAATGCGCGGATGGAACCAAATTGTACCTTTTTTTCATGAAAAAATAAAAAGACTTTAAAAGAAAAGAAATGAGAAGAATTTTAAGATGCTAATGAATTGAGTCCACACAAATATTTTTACTTCTATTCTTCCCTCCTCCTTCCGCCTCTCCAATCCATTTGACGAATGCGAAAGGATTCTTTTTTTTTGGGTGAGTTCCAAAAGTGAAAGGATAACGTAATAATGAGACAGTTTTTTTCCTCTCTTTTTTTGAACTCATGAATGTGTATTTCTTCTCATCTGTCCACATCCATAATTATCGTAAAAAAAGGGATGTCATAATTCCATCCTAATCACATTGCCCCCTTTTCATTTATCGGAAAAGGAAGCGAGAGAATATGAAGATTGGACATCTTTATACAAATCCTTTGGAAGACGTCTGCCGACGGGCTCATTAAGGCCTTGTACTAATGCATTTATTTATACAGAAAAATTACGTATGGATAAATAGGATTCTCTAACATTTTTTGAACGAAGGGTCTTAGTTAGGATGAAAAGGAGCTTATTATTTAATTATTTTCGCTTGACTCCATTTTTCCGCCCTCCGGCCGCCCCTTCCCCACGCCCGTGTTTAATCTGGCTGTCCAGGAGGGAAATGATCCTCTGGATTTGGGCGAGGTCTTCCTGGAGGGAATCCCCGATGGTCCGCTCGTCACTGCCGGGAGGCTCTTTGGAGAGGATCTGCCGGGATTCTTCCATTCCCGCTAGGAGTTTGGTGAGATTTGTTCGGCGGTCGAAGAGGTCAGGGGTGGAGGTTGAGGTGGAGCTTCGGATGACCTCTTGGAGTTGGGCTTGACAGAGGCAGTACAGGATTTTCCCTGGGGAGGAGGACACAATTTTTTTGATTTTTTAAAAATATTTATTTGCCATTTTTTACAAATTTATTTGTTATTTTTTTTAAATTTGTTTGCTATTTTTTTAAGATTTATTTGCTATTTTTTACAAATTTATTTGCTACTTAAAAAAAAATTATTTGCTATTTTTTAAAGATTTATTTGCTTCATTTTATATTTACGGGATTTGATTTATGAGTAAGAAATTCCAATATTTATTTATTTATTAAGAAAATTGGTGATTTAATGCCTTGTGAGTTGGGAAGAAATAAGGGATATAACTTTGTGGGAAGCTTGAAAAAGCTGGTTTTTCAGCAGGTTTGTAGGTTTTGTACAGTGGAGTCTCTATAACAAGTCTCGTTATACCAACATTTCTCTATAACAACATTATTTTTTCGCCCTTCTGATATAACGTATAACGTACATATTAGTTGTTCCATGTAACAACATTTTTCTGTAACAATATTTTTTTTTACTTCCCTTCAGTGCTGTTATAAAGAGACTCCACTGCTTAAGCATGAATCTTTAATAAATATGACAGTACCTATATAAAAAATAATTTGGCTCTGTTTATATAAGGTCCGCTCAAGCTCATTTTTTTGTTGAATATATTTTTGTGTAGTTGCTGATATAATAATGTTTTTTTAGTCTAATTTTTTGTCTTTTTGGTCTCATCTATCAAATTTTATAAAGTTCGGGTTTCAAAAATTAAATTTCATAAGTTTTTGGATTCATACATCCAATTCCATATATTTTTGGTGTCATAAATCAAATTTTATAAATGTTTGATTGCGCAAATCTTTCATGAATTTCTGGTTTAATAAATCAAAGTTCTTAAATTTTTGGTTGCATAAATCAAATTTCATAAATTTTTGGTTGCGTAAATCAAATTTCATAAATTTTTGGTTGCGTAAATCAAATTTCATAAATTTTTGGTTTCATAAATCAAATTTCATAAATTTTTGGTTGCGTAAATCAAATTTCATAAATTTTTGATTTCATAAATCTTTCATAAATATTTGGTTACGCAAATTAAATTTCATAAATTTTTGGTTTCATAAATGAAAGTTCTTAAATTTTTGGTTGTGTAAATCAAATTTCATAAATTTTTTTTTTCATAAATCGTTCATAAATTTTTTTTTGTGTAAATCAAATTTCATAAATTTTTTTTTCATAAATCGTTCATAAATTTTTTTTTGTGTAAATCAAATTTCATAAATTTTTGGGTGCATAAATCAAATTCTATAAATATTTGTTTTAAAAAGTCATAAGATTTGACTTCACAAAGTAAATTTGGTAAATTTTTGGCTTCATAAAATAAAATTGTGTAATTTTTTGTTTGCTTAAATGAAATTTCATAATTTTTTGGTTTCATAAATTAAACATGACTCCTTATTGGCATAACGTCTAATCTCAACATTTGTCTCTTCCCATTTCGACGCAAGACAAGTACAAGTATTATTTTTATAGTAAACTTGCCAAAAAATCTCCCTACAGTGTTTTAATGTGTGCAATAAATACGCGCAAATTTTCCGAAACCCGCAAAAAGTCTTATAAACATGTGGCTCCCAGAACCATACAAAAATGTAAAATTTCTACTGGAATTAACCACGAAAAATTACCTCTATAAGGATTCCATCCCGGCCGAACAATATTGGCCACTTGGAGGCAGTGCGTGGCATGTTGGATACACTTGCGAATGACCCCCGGAATAGCCCCAGCCTTGGCTTGGGGCATGAATGAAATGAGTCTTTGAATGAGCCTAAATTCCACTTCCACCAACAACCAATGATTCCCATGGAGTCTCACCCCCGAATTCTCCCGAAGAATCTCCTCCAGCTTCCGAATCTCCCCCTCGGTATCGTCCATCCCCACGGCATTCAGCTCTTTCTTCAACCCTCCCACCGTAATGGCAAGGTCCGGGTAATACCCCTTAAGGGGGCAGGTCTCCGGGTGGGCCGTACAAGCCCAGTCACTCTCCGGTTGGAGGGGATCCCTGGGAAGGAGGTAGCCCTGGGGGCAATGGGGGCATTTGTGGGCGGAGAAAAAGGAGCCAAACTCCGTGGGATCTTCGCATCGGGGACATTCGCATCGGAAATAGTAGTTTTCTCGGAGGATCTTCTGGCGCTCCCAAGTCCCCTCGCCTACTTCGGCGTACGTGATCAGGATCGGGCTTCCCTCGGGGATGTCCTGGGACGCCAGGAGTTCCATGCTGAAGACGGGGCGTTTCGGACGGGGAATTTTTGCGGGAGATTTCTTATCTTTTCCCCTCCCATCGTCTATCATGCCGCTCGGGAGCTCCTCCTCCGCCTCCAGGAGAATCCCACGGGTGTTCGCCACGCAGCTATGGGAACAGAGGCTTGTCTTGGGGAAGAGGAAGGAGGCCAGCCTGCATTAATATTGTAGATTTTAATATACATACGGTGGAGTCTCTCTATAACAAGTCTCTCTATACCCATATTTTCCACATAACAAGATTTGTCGTTCCCTGTTGAATCTATGCATTATGATTATGAACCTGTTCTACAGTGGAGTCTCTATATACCAACTCTGAAGGGAAGGACCAAAAATATTGTTACCGGGAAAAGTTGTTATACAGTGGAGTCTTTCTATAACAAGTCTCCTGATAACAACATTTCTCTGTAACGACATTATTTTTTCCGCCCTCCAAACATTAACGCACATATTTAATGTTCCATATAACAACTTTTCCCGGTAACAATATTTTTCGTCCTTCCCTTCAGAGTTGTTATATAGAGACTCCCCTATAGAACATAAAATATGCACCTTACATGTACGAGCGGCTGGAAAAACAAGGTTGTTAGAGAGAAATATTGTTATAAAGAGACTTGTTATGGAGAGAGAAAACTGTAAATAACAATATTTCTACAACAGAATTTCTCTGTAACAATATATTTTTCCTCTCCCATGACAATACAGTGGACTCTCGTTATAACAACCCTGCAGGGAAGGGCAAAAATGGTTGTTATATGGAGCATTTATTATGTATACTCCATATATGAATGGCTGAAAAATAAATTTTTATTGAGACAAAGTTGTTATAAGGAGAGTTGTTATAGAGAAAGTCCACTGTAGAATCCACGTGTAAGAAGTTCCTTATAACAACATTATCTTCCGTAATTTGCATTAAAACACATTAGCACATGCAAATACCTATTTGAAATGAGTTTTTTGTACTTTAGTATCATTTTGCCCCAAAATTATTCAAGTTCTGTGTTACAATATTTCTCTATAACAGCATTATTCGTTCTTCCCTTAAATGTTGTTATAGAGAGACTCCACTGAAAAATCCATTTGATTTCTTTGTATAACAGCATTATGGTGAAATTCAAATATCTCATCAATTTGATATATTTCTATAGGATAATAATGCTAGGAAAGGTGTCTTTTAATGTGTATTTTTAATCTTTAATCCTTTAAAAAAATAATAAATTGGTCGGGCAGGAATTTTGAAGGGGGCAGGACGCTATATATGTACATAGAGTGAGTGTATAATCTCATTAAAGCTATAGTCTAATCTTATGTATACACATACCTGCCGGTGGGATGAGGCCCGGAAGGAGCGTTGGCACCAAATGAATTCACGCCCCACACGCCCACAATGTGATTGATGGTGTCATAATCGTACTCTTTGAGTCCGCAGGTCTCCGTGAGGAATTCAAAGGAGGCAATCGTGGCCAGGACGGAGGCCTCACATTCCCCCCGGGCCTCGGGGTGGGAGGCCAATTTCTGTAATTGGACCCATTTCTCTCCATCTTCCTCTCGGAGGAGGAGGGACCGGAGGAATTTGATAAAGTCATACTCGTAAGGCTTGCTGAAGACGCTGGGGAGGATGTGACGGGAGGCGAAGATGGGGCATTCCGCGTCTCTGTGAGCTGGGAGCTGGAAATGAGATGAATTTTTTTTTTGTAAAATGAAATTATCCATTTTGTTGAAAAATAAAATTATGCATTTTTTTGCCAGGCTTTTTTTTCAGAAAAAATCAATACAGCAAAATTCCTGAAAACTAATTGTGGAGCTCTTGGTGGCAATTCGAAAAACATTATTTAGTAGATTTTTATTATATTTATTTGTGTACTCTGTTCCGCATGGAGAAAGTGATTTATTAATATAATTATTAATTACGTCTATCATTTTCCTTTAATGAATTATTATATATTTATCAAAAAAGGAGGAAATTTCAAATTAGTTACGGAAAATCGCAAAAGAATGTGATAGTAAAAAGGGTTTGAAATGCCTGGCCGGAATAAGAAACTCAAGACAAAAAGTCGTAACAAATTCACAAGTATTCGACACGATACTAATTGCATGGTCAAAATGTAAATTAAAGAAAAAATTGCAAGGAAAAACCATCAGGAAAAACACCCAAAAATTCAAGGAAAAACACCCAAAAATTGAAACGAAAAACATCCAAAAATGGAAAGGAAAACCAAAAAAAATTGAAGGGACAAACATCCGAAAATTGTAACGAATAATCCACAAAATAATGTAAAAAAAAATACTCGCGGAAACATTTATTACATTTATGAAGATAAGGTTGTCTGATAAAATTTCAGAAAAAAAGTCACCTTCAAGCAGAAAAATACAAGAAAAAAAGCATAAATTACCTCCGAAACTGTGTCGAAACAATGACATGTAATATTGCAATATTTTGGTAAAAATTGCAAGGAAATTAGAAAATTTCCCCCCAGTAATGTCCAGTAAATGCAAATAAAAATTGTAGGACCAAGTTCAAGGAAAAGCAAACCAAAAATTTGTAAATAAAAATAAAATCCAACAATAAAATAATAATAAAAAAACATCAAATAAAAAAATAAAGTAATAACGCAGGTAAATGGTAGAAAACATTGTAGGAAGCATTCTGCCATTGGAAATAAGGACGAAGTAAATGAGTAATTAGGGAAAAGCAGAAGATAAACCTATATATTTAGAGCTATTAATCAAGCGGGTCTCCATTTGCCCCTCACCTGCTCACAATTCTGGGAGCAAAGCGGCCACTTACACCGGGAACACACGTACTGGGAGCGAACGACCCGGTAGCAGCCGAGGCAAATTGGGTGGAAGTACTTCTCCGCCCCATTTGGGCCCACGACCAAGGCTTTCTCCTGGAAAATGAGCTCCCCCTTCCGGATGTCCTTCGTGGCGGCAAAGTACCTCCCTTGGACTTGATCCCAGGACAGGACGGCGGGGAAGCAGTCCTTTCGATGTCGCTTCCGGTCCTTCTTCTGGTGCTCCACCCCGCAGTAATGCACCTTTTTGCAGCCGGCACAGAATTTTGTGGACGGCACTGAGCACACTGGACATAAGTCCCTTCTTTCTGGTAAGCTCCCCATGGGAACTTATTACGGTTCTTACCTCGGCTCTTCTATCCCTTTAATCCGGTATTCTCTCTAGCTATCTCTGGTACTCTCTTTTCCTTTCGCTTTCTCTGTATTTATCGCTAATTTGTCTCTCTTTTTTTCTCGCTAATTTGTCTCCCTTTCTTTCTCGTTTTTTCTCGCTAATTTGTATTTCTTTCTTTCTCTTTTTTTCTCGCTAATTTGTATTTCTTTCTTTCTCTTTTTCTCTCGCCAATTTGTATTTCTTTCTTTCTCTTTTTTTCTCGCTAATTTGTATTTCTTTCTTTCTCTCTATTTCTCGCTACATTTTTCTCTTTTCTTTTCTCTCTATTTCTCACTAACTTGTCTCTTTTCTTTTTTCTCTATTTCTCGGTAAATTTTCCTTTTTTCTTTTATCTCAATTTCTCGCTAATTTTCTTGTATTCCTTTCTCTCTGTTTCTCGCTAATTTTTCTCTTCTCCTTTCGATTTTCTCGCTAATTTGTCTCTCTCTTCTTTTCTCTCTATTTTTCTTTAACCTTTTTTTCATGTATCTCTATCCCTCGCTAACTTTTCTTTTTGCTTGTCTCTATCTCTCGCTAGTTTTTCTTTTTTCTCTACTTCTCTCGCATTTTTCTCTTTGATATTGACTTTCCTCCCTTTTATTCCTCTGCCTGTTCTTCCTTTTTATTCTCTCTTTGACGTTTCTCCGTGTTCTTCTCTCTTTTGGGTGTCTCGTTTTATTTCTCTTTTCTTTCTCTCTCTTTTGGGTGTCTCGTTTTATTTCTCTTTTCTTTCTCTCTCTTTTGGGTGTCTCTTTTTATTTCTCCTTTGTTTCTCTCTCTTTTGGGTGTCTCTTTTTATTTCTCCTTTCATTCTTTCCTTTTTCTCTCTTTTCAATGTGTTTTTGGATTTGTCTCTCTTTTATATTTCCTTTGATTTCACTCTTTTCTTTCTCTCTTTGACTTTTCTTTTATTCTGTTTTTCTCTTGTTGACATATATTATATTCTCCCCATCTCACTCTCTCTGACTTTTATTTTCTCTGCGATATTAATTTGTCTCTTTCCTTTTCCCTTAGTTTCTGTCTCTACAAGCGTCTCCCATATTCTCTCTCTTAATCTGTCTGTCCTTGAATTTCTCGCCGTTTTCCTTCTTTCTTTGTATTTCGGTATCTCTTACTTTATTTATTTTCACTCTTTCCGAATTTGGCTTTGGTTTTTTAGCCCTAGTTCTTGTCTCTTAATTTTATGCTTCTTCCTCTGTCTCTGTATTTTTTCTGTACACTTTCTCTCTTTTGTGTTTTTGATCTCTCTATTCCCCCTTTTTTATAATTGCATTTTCTCTCCCCTTTTCTATTTGGCGTTTTTTCTCCCTCTAATTTTCTCTCTCTCTCTTTCTCTCTCTCTCTTTCTCTCTCTCACTTTCTCTTTTGTATATGTATAGCGTTTGCTCTCTATCCCTTTTCTAACCCTCAAAATATTTACAGAGGATTAATCTCATAACTCTGCCATAATTTATATGGCTATACTAACACTGAATGTCGGCTTTGAGATAAAGCCTCCCCGTACCCCGCACTTTATCCCAAAAACACCCGGAAGGTAAAATTACAGAAGATTCCCGCCCGTCCTTCTCTTCCGGAGTGAAGAGGGAAAA
The DNA here is from genome assembly GCA_034698585.1 of Disparrhopalites patrizii. Classification (NCBI taxonomy): domain Eukaryota; kingdom Metazoa; phylum Arthropoda; class Collembola; order Symphypleona; family Sminthuridae; genus Disparrhopalites; species Disparrhopalites patrizii. Next base: position 13,160 of record JAQGBT010002950.1, on the reverse strand, counting down.
TAAATATCCCCTTAATTTGTACGCACTTGAGAGACAGACATAATTCTGTATAAGAGAGGCTCTGTAACAAAACTTTCCTCGCTTCCATGCCCTCATATTATCCCTTTATCCCACGTGAAGCCAAAGGCTGAGGAAGAAGAAGAAGAAGAAAGGATGTGTGGGTGCATTTTTTTTTCAAGATGGAATTAATACCGAAAATTCTCCCTCTCAACCCCTTTGGGAACATATTGAAACTGCGCCGATTTTCTATAAATATCCCTTTCCCATTGCATTTTGACTAGCCAACATTATGTAATTTTGAGTTCTCAAAAACTCCTTTTTCTCCCTTCCAACGCTTGAAAACTAAGACTTTGGCTTTTCTCTTCCAACGGATTTTTTTTTTGTTTTATGACCAAATCTATTTTCTGCAGCTGTTTCTTTTTATGAGCAAATGCTTTCTCTTCCGATTTTTTTTAGTTCTTATATTTCATACCAATTCTTTATGGGACTTGTTACTTACGTGTATAGTTATATAAACAATAATGTCGTACATATGGAGAAAAAATTCGGTGTATTTACACCAGGCATTTTTGTGGCGGATGTGGGACTTATGGGAAGCCTACTTATGCCGCTGGAAAGTGGCCCTGTTAGTTATGCATCTTTAGTATTTATAGGAGTGAGTACATACACATATACATACATATTATATGTATAGCAATATATGTATAGATGGGTAGAGTTCCCAACCGGTTCAAGTCCAGATTGAGAATAGCAGCAAGTAAAAATTAATTTCAAAATGTTTCTTTATTAAAAACTGGAGCGTTTTCCTCAAAAATTATTTTCAAAATGCTTCTTTATTAAAAAAAGGAGCTTTTTCCTCAAAAATTGTATTCAAAATGTTTCCTTAACAAATTATGCTTTTACCTACAAGACTGTGATTTTCCTAAAAAATTACGCTATTTCCTAAAAACTGAGCTTTTTCCTTCGAAATAAAACTTTTACCTAAAAAATTAAGCTTTTGCCTAAAAAATGAAACTTTTTCCTTAAAAAAATCAAGCGTTTTCTTAAAAAAATTAATCTTTTTCCTAAAAAGTTGATCGTTTAGCTTAGAAATTTAGAAAGGCTTTATCCAATAAGATTGAGCTTTTGCCTTAAAAATTAAGCTTTTTCTAGCACACATGCAACAACTCAAGTTATTCAAGTTTTAACAGAAAATTGTTTGTTAAAATGAGATGATTGGAGCAATCACCCGTTCAAATCAATGAATTTGAATGAATTTCATAAAAAATCAAAACTTTCTTGAGTGAATTGATTTGAATGACGCCAAGTTGACAGTGAATGAATTGATTGTGAATATTACTGATACTGACTCTGTATGAATTTGAGTGAACGGTTGCAATATTAAAAAGCTGTGAGTGAACGTGAATTTGAATTACGAGCTAAAGTTGCATGTGTGTTTTCTACAACAATTATTTTGAAAATCCATATGTTCTTATTAAAAACTTGAGATTTTTCCCAAAAGCAATTGAGCTTTTGCCTAAAAAATTGGGTTTTATCCTAAAAGAGTAAGCGTTATCATAAAATTATATGGATATTCCCAAAACGCTGCGCTTTTTTCTAAAAACGTGAATTTTCATTATGCTCTTTCCTAAAAGCATTCTGAGTTTTTCTAAAAACAATTTGCTTCTTCCTGATAAATTCCCTAATAATGAATCATATATGTATTACAAAATTTTGCTTCTTTCTGAAAATAATTCTGTCTCAGAAATTAAATGCTTTTGCTAACAAATTATGCTTTAAAAAATTAGTACATTATTTTCACGACATAATTATACCTTTCCCTTAAAACGTAAGCGTTGAATTTTGAAATTTCGCCCTAATTTCAACATAAAAATTCTTTCCCATCTCCTCCTTTACCAAATGGACTTGAGCCGTTTTTGACGCATACAGCTGGATATTTTCATCCGCATATTTTTCATACGGCCATGGCATAATTGCAATTATAATGGTTGTGGCGTATACAAAACAATTTTCTCAGCACCATTTAACTTTTATATTTTTTGGTTACGACCCGAAAAATTTACGTTGCTATGCTTCACATGCAATTTGGCTTTCCAAACCTGCATATGTCTTTAACGGATGAAAATAAAATTTTCGGAGATATGTCAGGCTTTTGCATCGGCCATTCCACAGATATTACATGTCGAGGGTGTGCAAAATCTGATCATCCCCAAGCGGCCTTAATACGTATTTTATCATCATCATTTCAACATAATACGCAGAATTAATAGAAGCATTATTACTAGTTTTCCGCAATTAACAAATATTAAATTTAACCCATTATTCGGATACGGAAAAAAAAAAAATATCACAACCGAATTTTTACTTTTAACAGTCAGAGTCACCCAAATAAAAAATGAACAAAAAAAAAATGTTCGCTTGCACATGACCGAGTAAGTGACACATGCCCAAACAACTAGATGGAATGTTACATTGACGTATGCGCTGAGAATTCTTGTATTATTTATACACCTCATTTTTTTGCTCTCTTCCCAAAGGAAAGAACAGTAAACGAGATCATGTTAGCATAAAGAAGTTGGGCTTCACTGCCTTGCATACAAACACTCCATTTACACGCTCTGACTTCATTCACTTACAAACACACACACTTGATTGCTTTCTGATGATGTCTTCCTCCTCATTGGCAAGAGAAGGACTATGTGCATACGGATCTTTTAAAGTCTCCCTGACAGCATGATCTATGATGTGTTCCGCACACGTAGAGCAATATAGAAGTGTGTCGCTCACGTCATTCACAAAAACAACGGGGACACAAACACACAGGGAGACGACGAGGCCAGGGAAGGAGATTGATGAAGAGAGGAACTGGAGAGGAAGAGAAATTGGGAGAGAAAGAGGTTCTGCAGAAAAACGAAAGAGAGAGAAAGAGAGAGAGAGAGAGAGAGAGAGAGAGAGAGAGAGAAGAGATGAAAATAGGGAGAGAGAGCACGTACAAGAGAGAGGAAGTACGAGAAAGAGAGCGAGACAGAGAGAGGTCCAGAAGAGAGACAGAGCGAGAGAGGAAGGAAGATAGAAAGAGCGCGAGAAGTAGACAGAGAGACCCAGCCAATACGATAAAGAGCGAGTAGGAGAGAAAGAGAGGGCGAGGGAACTAGCAAAATAGAAAGAGAGAGAGAGAAAGAGAGACAGGGTAAAGGGGAGACGCGAGAGGGAGAACGAGCGAAGAGTCTGCACAAGAGAAAGATAGAGAGCGAGTATAAGACAGAAAGAGCGAGACAAAGTCAGAGATAATGACAGAGAAAGAATGGGCGCGAGATAGAGAGAAAGCAAATGAGAGACTAAGAGATGATAGAAGGCACGAGAAAGAGAGAAACCGAGAGAGATAGCGAGAGACAGAGAAAAAGCAGGAGAGAGACAGAGAAAAAGAATCAGAGAAGGAGAAAGAGAGGGGAACAGAGAGAGACAGAGAAACAGAAACAGAGAGAGAGAGAAAAAAACATACGGAGAGAGAAAGAAACAGAGAGAGAGAGAAAACAAACGGCGCGACGGAGAGAGAGAAAAGGAGTGAGAGAGAAATGGAAGGAAAGAGATAGAAAGGGAGGAATAGAGAGAAAGAGAGACAAAGATACAGAGAAAAAGAGGGATATACAAATAAAGGGAGAAACGGATATAGAAATAGAGAGAGATACAAGTGAAGAAAGAGAGAGAGAGTGAGTCAAATAAAGAGAGGGATATAGAAATACGGAGAGAAAAAAAGAGAAAGGGATGAAAGGGAGAGAGTGAGAGAGCGAGGCAGAGAAGTGGAAGCGTAAGAGACGAGTTGCAGATAAAACAGAAAGGCCAGATCGAAAGAGACGTTGCAAAGATCAGAGTTACGATAGTCACAAAGAGCTCATTATGCCTGAAAAGACGTGAGAATGTGAAGAAAGCAATACACAGAGACAAGCACATAAGAGAACAAATAAAGCATACCAAAATATGCTGTAAATATACATAATGTATGTACAAATGTATAGGTATATAACATATGTGTGTGGCTGCAAGTGAGACGGGGACAAAGGGTTAATTGAATTTTTCTGGGTTATTATTAGAGGAAACGAAGATGTTTAAAGGTGATAATTGCAGCTGTTTATATATAGTTATACTCCACAATGCACAACTTGCTACTAACCCACCTTTACCCTTTCAAAATGGACTCGGCCTCTTCAGGGGGAATTTTTTTCAAAATATGGAGGAGTTAATTAATTTGCTGGGGTCATATGTCCCTCCCCCTCCAATGAGGATCCTCGACAATTTCCTAATGCATTATGTATTTGTGTGTATTTAATTCCCTGCATGTGTGTCCATTACTATCCATTACATTTCCATGATGACAAGGATTTTTTCGACTAAATGCACCAACTCTGATCGTGTTAGATGGACTCTCTCTATAACAACTCTCCTTATAACAACTTTTTCTTTATAACAACTTTATTTTTCAGATTTTCGTATATGTAGTGTACATATTAAATGTTCTATATAACAACTTTTCCATATAACAACCATTTTCGCCCTTCCCTTCAGGGTTGTTATAGCGAGAGTCCACTGTAGATGGACTGATTTAACTGTCATTTAAGGTCTATTAGATAAACTGATTTACTGCCAAACCGATATAAAATTCTGCACAAAGCATTTGATTTCATTATTTTTTCATAAGGAAGAACAATTAATTAATTTTAGTGAAAATATTGGCAGGAGGCAGGATACATGAATTTTTTAGTCTATTTTGCCTGTAAGAATCTGCGCCTTTAGCTACAACTAAATATTAGTCTCAAGCTTGGATTTATGTATGTATAATTACATACATATGCACATGTGTATAATAAGCCATATTATCCTTTACAGGACGGAAATAATGCGGAAGGAAGATGAATCGGGATTTTCCCGTTTACAGCCACATTGGAATGCTTGATGAGCAATGCAAATTTGTTCAAGGCAATGCCAACATGGCAAGGACCGTTCAGCACTCTTCTGTATTTATATATGTATTATGTATTAAGTATAATAGAAAAGAATTTCCTTGTATAGTGGGATATGGACGGCTTTTACAATGCTAAAAAAAAGTAATTAAATCCTCCATTGGCACGTCACATTTTTTGTGATTGGAAATAAAATTAATTAATTTTGCGCACCACAAATGCAATAAAAAGGGAAGAATTCAAAAAGCACGTGGAAAGGATCACAAACGGTATTTCCCAGCGTTACGTAGCATTTCACCCCAGCTTGAATACGACAGGAGGTGGAATGCGTGCGTGGCACGCATTTTTATACGCATTTCTTTGGACTGCCGAAAGAGAGAGAGAGAAAGAGGGAGAAATTTACGCACAGAATCACACGCACTTCCTCGTCCAACGCATGTAAATGCTTGCAAAAAAAAAATTCCCTCCTCGAAGAATGCGGAGAGGAAGCTTTTGAGGGAGTACGACATCCTGTTAAGTCAGACTTGGCAAGTGGAGGCATTCTCCATTTAATAACATGCGTTTACGCACCAACCCCATGCGAGTACATACGCGCTTTCCCGTCCTTCAACATGGGCATACATGGGAGTAAGGGTTTACAATGGGGAAGGAAAGGGTTCAGCTCCGTCTTGGAACTTGCTTTGCTCCATGCGTTTCTTATGGGATGTTATTCGACGGGGAGAGAGAGGCCTTTCCAGGAAAAATTTATGTGCTTTTTATCACACATACATTTTTTCATATAAATTTCCACATAATTTTTTTAAATTTAATTTTAATTTTCACATAAATGTTTCCATTTTTCCCCTACAAAAAGTGCATTTTATACCGGGAATTGAAGGTGTTTCAAGAAAATACAGATTTTGGCCTCAGAGTCAACGAATTACTGTAATTTTGTGCCTTATATTATGCATAATTCGACTATTTTACAGAATTAAAATTATATATAAGTTAAATAAAGCATATAAGTTAAAGCACTGTTTAACTTATATGCTTATACATAAATATGTAGGATTATGAATAAAATGTAAAGCATAAGTTGTGTAACTGGAATTATGAATAATGAAAGGAATATTTGTGTAAAAGGGATAAGTGACGTAATGAGTATTCGTGTATAAAAGAAGTAAAATTCGAGCTTTAAAGACAGTCTGTGACTGGCTCTTGGATTGAGTAAAAGTCCAAATAAATACCAAATTCCTTAAAAAACCCTCTTCTTGTTTTAATGCATCTTATTATCGCCTTGGCTTTCAGGCATATAAAGAACGAAGTCCTCACAAATATAGAGACAACCGCAATATGCATTATTTTGGAAACAAAGTATGCTTTCATCTAAAATCGATTATGCTTTTGATGCCTTCAAAACGCTTTCGAATGACACTTTTTGCTTTTTAAATTTTACGGTACGCGCCAATTACGCCCCTTTTACCTTCTGGAATTGTGGAATAGTGAAAAATTATTAATGAATGCATGGCAGCAAATTGTCATTTTTTGCCGCCCTGAGAAGCTTTGGCCCACTAATTAAGAATAAAAACTGAAAAAAAGCATTAATACAGGCAATGGAGTCGGAAATTTTACCTGAAGTATTAACATTAATTAAAAACATGCCGTTATAACAGTAAATGTATCAATTTTTTCTCTACGGTTATAATTGTCGGAAGATTATGCCGTTTGAAATCAATTATGTTTTTTAAAATTGATGATGCTTCTTACGCTTAGCTGTTTCTACTTTTATAACGGAAATGCATATGTGTTTTCTTTAACTTTAATTTCTTTAATCATACCCCGTTCAAAGTGCTTCTAATGATTTTAAGGAATTTTCTTGTACATAATTAGTTTTATATGTAAGAATGGAAGCACCATGATAAATAAAATTCTTCATGATGGATGCCTTAATTGATTTAAAGCCACATGGATTATCCTCCAAAAAAACTCATTTGGTCACCTCCATATGAACTGATTCAAATTTTAGATATAACTATACAGTATACAGATGAAAGAAAGCAAAATTTTTAATGGAGGCGCCGGGTATCGATCCCGGTACCTCTCACATGCTAAGCGAGCGCTCTACCATCTGAGCTACGCCCCCATTATTAGTGCATGCTCCTCAATTAACTCCATCTCCTTCCTTCTCTGCTCCAATTTAATGGGAATTTATATGTCATATTTAACTCTTGGATCCATAACAACTCCTTGTCTATTCATAATGTATATGTATTATAAATAAACTGAGAAATTGTCTGTGTAGGCAAAAATATACCGGTTTTTTCATGTTTGTGTGCTCATCACATAATGACCTGAATGATAGGACAAAGAAAAGACATATAAATACATATTTATTAATCAAGGTGTACATGTGCTGTAAACTGCACATGTTGCGTTCTGTTTTTTTTTTCTGTCAATAAAAATCAGTTGCTTCCTATTACAGATTTTATTTACTTTGAACAATATAAAGTCGGTATTTTAGTATTTTTACCCACATATGTATGTACATATGTGTAATGTGTGTAGGTATGCATGTACTCGTTGTAGAGTTCGACAGGTCTACGTAATATACCAAGATATAATATAAGTGTTGACTCAAACATATGATTTTTATCTCCTGTCATGCACGCTGTCAATCGTGGACGTTATTCACGTAATCCCTTGTATGGATCTTTGTATGAAAGAAAGGACACTAAAAACAGCTGCAGTTCTCCTCTTCACTAAGGACCAGATTGTGTAATGTCAATTGGGAACATCCCTCTTGCATGGGAAACAGCGAGATTACGAATATCACATGCATATTAGTTTGCTTTAAAAAAAATTCTGCCATCCAAATGACGTCTACAAAGATTTGCTTTTAGTTTATACTAGCATCCTAAAAAGCATCCTCGATAAATTTCTTTATTCTGTCTGGGCGTCCAACCTCAGAAATTCCTTTATGGGGAAACCCAACAATAAAGAAATATGGCCCAGAACAAAAATAAATTTTGATGTATAAACCGAACGTTTGTCAAGCACAAATAAATGTACGATGGCGGACAACTAATGGAAGAATTAAGCCGTTTAACAAGTGGAAGAATTAATGGTACTAAATACTTCGTCAACCCAGAAAAGGGTTGACGAAATAATCTAAAAGAAATCAAAGACACAATTTACGGGGATGAAGAGCGGAAAACTGATGAGGATTGAGAGAGAGAGAGGTGTAATTATGGATAAATAGAAATGTGCTTTACTGTAAGATGAGAGGATAATATTGATGCATTCAGAGATTATTTAATGTGATGGAATATGAAGGAGAAAAAAAGAATATCCTCTTACAACATCGTTCAGATCTTTCACGTGATAGACATTTGATATTTCATCTGGAAAGATGAGCTTCTCAATAGGGCAATTAATGATGGAAATATTTTATACTCAACCGTGTTTCCTCAATGGACACTTAACCCATACAAATAGTAAATATAACAATATATAAAAAATATATTAAAATATATTTAAAAAATATAACAAATATCAAACGTAGTGGTTTCCGGTCTAAAAGTGCCACGATTCAAGCCTCTTTACAATTCTTTCGAGGGCCATCTTAATATTTCCTCTGACGAATTTCCTTTAATTGAAACCCCAAAAAAACCTATAAATACCGGGACCCGTTTGTATTTCATTATCCAATTAGGATTTCACAAAAAAAAGCTTTGGATATATCCAAGATGAAGTTCACATCCATTTTTTTCCTGGCTTTGGCCCTGACCTTGGTGGTCAGTTGCGAGGGTCGATCTTCTCGGTGTTAGTCTCTTTTTTTATTTATTTTTTCTACCGCCTTATATTATTGGAGAAATTGTCACACTTTTTTATGGAGTAAAGCTTGTAATTGTGGTCAACTGGATAATTCTGGCCACCCACCAACTTAATTATAAACTACGTGTAATTGCGGGAAAAGGTGTACATTAAGAAAACAAGTCCCTGCTCGTATTATTAATTAATTATTGGCGGCCAATACTTACATAGAATCGGAAATTCAGGAAATGTTTAAAGGCTTTCAGTTGCCATTCAGATGTAAACTTGACGTGCTTAATTTTTTTTCTGGGCCTTGCGGAATGATTTAACCTGGCTTGCAGGATAATATGTAATAAGTGCAAAATTACTTATGTAAACCTTTTTTTTCCAAAATTATAAATGCAAGTACAATTGAAGATAGGAATGGTCACAATTACATGCAAATGGCCACATTTGTGAACTTTTTGTATATTTATAAAACGTCACACTATACAAAACCAGCGAAGAGAAATTATATAAATATTTCGGCGATTACAGCTGATTAGCAAATTAGAATCTCTTCCCAAAATTTGCTTATTTCAAACACAATATAAGCAAAAATTTTTAAAAAAACATTGCAAAAAAGCGGCCACAATATCAAGCTTTACCCTATACAAAAAATTAAATTACAAAATATTGAAGGGGCTAGTAAAGTAGAATATTAATTAATAAAAATTTCGAGGTTAAAAAGGGGTGAATTAATTGATAAAATAAGATTGTATTATTTTAAAAAATGTTGAATGACACAGCCTCCAAGAAGAACTCCGTCCAGGACACGACGGAGGACATTGCAACCGTGGAAAAGGACACGTCTGACATTTACACGGATGACTCCAGCACCTCCGCCACAATCCTGGAGGATGAGGATGACGAAGAAGAGGATACATCCTATAGTCCAGATGAAACTTCTGCCTCCTCCTCCTCCTCCTCCTCGTCCTCCTCTTCTTCCTCGGAATCGGAAGAGAAGCCCAAAAAGAAGAATAATAAGAAGAAGGGGAAGGGGAAGAAGAAATCTGGAAAAAAATCCAAGAAGGACGACGACGACTCCGATTCCGATTCCAGCGAGTCCCAGGAGAAGAAATCCAATAAGAAGAAATCCAACAAAAAGAAGTCCAAGAAGAATGACGATTCCTCCGAGTCCAGCGAGTCTCAGGAGAAGAAATCCAGCAAGAAGTCCAACAAGAAGTCCAGCAAGAAAAACAAAGGGAAGTAAGAAAATAAAGGATCAAGATTCAAATCGTCTTATGACTTTTGGTTCATCTTGAAAATTTGAATCCAAATTTTCACCAAGTTTTTGTCTATATTTGAAATTTTTGAGATGTAATTTTTGCAATGTAATTTTTGTGATTTTTGCCTGGACTATTCCATTTTACAATTCCAGGAAATTTCCATGCGTATTTACATTCACCAAATTTATATTAAAGGCCATTTGATATGGTTGATCTAAATTAAAAACGGAACGTTTCATTTTTTTTTCGTGTATACAAACCACGTAATTTATTTTTTTGGCATCACTATTTTACCATGTGCTAATTGACAGGGACAAATTATTATCTCATTTTCCAATGTTTCTCTGATTTCATCCCGTTATCAGGGGGCTTATCTCCCTGCATCCAGCCTTCAAAGTGTTCAAAGCCTTCAATTATCTCCCTTCTAGTAATATACAGGTTTCATGTACAGGATCAAAGGCTAATCTACAGTAAAAGCCCAATAATTTTACAAAATGCTAGTTAATTGGCTAATTACGCTAGTTTTTTTTAAAAAAATTCGATATAATTGTGCATTGCAATTTTCCTACGAATTTTTACAAGCGCCCTAAAAGGCCCATAATAATTTTTAAAAAATAGTAAAAAGATATTTTTGCGTATGACATAATTTGTAAAGTGCTAGGAACATATTATTATATACTAAAGTCATTCGCCATTGTGCTTAGACCGGATTGCATCTCCAGGCTTACTCGATGCACTTGACCCACTTGAAAAATTCCCACTCCAAAAGTCCATTATTAAGTCCAACTTTCCCACCATCATTCGCTGAGCAATCTGTGGCGTTTTCCTATTATTCTTCGCAAGTGGTTAGCCTAAGAATTTTTGCGGAGTAAAAAGTTTTTTTTTCACTAAGTTTTTCACAAAGTTTCACTTTGTTTTTAGTTGTTATTTCCATTTTTCCAGCAACGAAAATCTAAACAAAAGGGACCAGTAGTTTATAGTATAATTATAAATATTAAAATCCTTTTTCAACGGGGGAAAAAAGTGCCCGCATGGGTAACATCTTCTCTTGCCCAAAGTCAGGGAATGGGACAAATAATACCGAAGAAAATGGGGGAAAGCGCCCCCGGAAGAAATCCAGATTAAAGCGATCACCCTTCAGTATGAGTCTCCTGGAAGGGAATTCCGGCATCCGCCTTCCCTTCTCCTCCCAGGAGCTGTCCGAGCAACAGCGGAATTTGCAGCTCAAGTACAGGATAGAAAATAATGTGAGGCACAGCGTGGAGCAATATCTCCTCCCCATGACGAAATGGATCCGGGATCACCCCCAAAATTCGGATGTCCAGATCCAGGAGTTCCACGAGAGGACCAAAATCTACCCGGTGGCGGCCTTCCTCTCCGTTTTTAGGGATTATCTCACACACGGAGGTAATCCTCGTTCCTCCCAGGGGCAACCCACCCCTTTTAACATTACCCTGGAAGGCCTAGTGAAGTTGGAAGGCGAGGTGAATGCCCTCCTCCCCAATTTCCTCCGAGATCCCTCTTCCACCCCGGTGGCCCTAGGAATTTATTTGGACGAGACCCAGATCTTGGTGGGGAGGAATTCTTCCGGGGATCCTCGGGAGCCGGAAGTGCTTCTAAAAGCTACCCCCGAGATTTCCTTCCTTCAAAATAGGATCATCGTGGGTCAACCGGGGGAAGATTGTCCCCTGGGAAATCATTTCTACCTCCACGAAGTCATCAAAGCCCCCGCGGGCGTGTCTTCCGAACATTCCCTGTACTTCACTGCATCCCCCCAGATGTCCATTAAAAAGTTCCGGATCACCTCCGAGGAGATCTTGGCCATCTTCTTCGAGAAGATCCTGGAGGAGGTGAAAGGGAAAGGGGCTGGGGAGATCCAGGACATCGTCCTGACCGTTCCCTTCCTCCTGACTAGCTACGAAAAAGCCCGGATCCGCCGGGCTGTACTTCTGGCTGGGTACAAAAATTGCCGGATTATCTCCTCCCCTTTGGCCAATGCCCTGATTTATGCCGTGGACACGGGCTTTTACCTCAGGCAGGCGTCCTTGGAGAAGAGTGTGAGGAAGGAGGCGGAGCCTAAGACGATCCTGACCTTACAGTATTTGGAACAATCCTTCGTCGTGACCTTGATCCACATTGATCCCACTTCAATCCAGGTAGGGACGGCCTCTGGCTGGGAGAATTTGTCCGAATGTCAGGACAAGACCTTCATGCATACACATCGCCTCCTATTTACCGATGAACCCTGTGACCCCGTCCAGGAGAAGGCCGTCCAGAACGTGTATGAGAAGGCCATCCGGCAATTGTCGGATCAAGTCCGGTTGAAAAGTGTGGATGCCGTCATTTTGGTGAAAGGCCCCCGGGGCGACACGGGGCTGGACAGGATTTGTCGGAATTTATTCCGGGATAAATACCGCGTCCGATCCGTCCTGGAAGGTCCCCTGGCGGGGGCATGTCTTCTGGCATCCCGTACCCGGAATTTCAGCTTCTTCCTCCCGCCCCACGTGAGTGTGGGGGATGTGAGTAGGGCGAATTTGGCCTTGACCTCCAAGGTCAAGCAGTGGCAGATTCAATTTAAAAACCGAAGATTCAAGCCTGGACCCGCCGTGGAGATTCCGTTGGTCCTTCCATGTCACGGGGACTGCGAGGTGACCCTGATAGAGGAATATCTGGGGGCTCATGTGTTTTCCGTGGTGGGGAAGTTCAAGGTGGTCCTTGTCAATCAGGAGCCGACGGCCTCGGGAGATTGCGGGGTCAAGATGAGATTGTGGATGGATCAAGATGGTATTCTTACGGCGGATGCAGAATTTAGTGGGAGACTCACGGGAGAAGGATATGTTCGGGTCCAGGACTTGCTCCGCAAGGACCCGTTTGGGCGGAGTAAGGACCGTGATAAACTTCTGGGGTACTACAAGGGCATTTGTGGTGAGCAATTTAATTCTAGGGACTTTATTCTGGAATATTTTTCTACATTTTTATTTATTTATTTTAAATTTCATTTTATTGTTTTATTTATTTTAAATTTCATTTTATTGCTTTATTTATTTTAAATTTCATTTTATTGCTTTATTTATTTTAAATTTCATTTTATTGTTTTATTTATTTTAAATTTCATTTTATTGCTTTATTTATTTTAAATTTC